>RBZT01000309.1:0-19603 GCA_003693705.1 Polymyxa betae
GGTCGGCTGGGCGGCTGCGAGTATTGTCATGCTCAATGGGCATGACACAACAAAAATCCGCAAAGATTGGGTTTTAAACTCGATTGGGTTCAGCTTTCTTCCGTCGATGATTTCAACAGGAATTTTAGAACGGGTTGGTAACATGCGTATATTGATCGACTTGGTATAATTGATATCTATAAAGATAGCAGAAGCTCCAGAATCAATTAAGGTCCTTGTTTGAAAGTTATTGTCCGCGAACGAGATCGTGACCCCTAGGACAATAGGATGTTCAAAATGATTCGAAAATGTCAACTTTTGGGCATTCGAGACGTAAAGGGCGAAATCCTCGGGTTTATTGCGTTGCTTGTACTCCTGGTTCGCGCGCAAAATCGGGAAGTTCAGAGCGATATGGCCTTCGTTTCCACAATAATGCAAAGTCCGAGTCGGAGACGGCGTGCGCGTTCTTGTTCCGAGAGTCGGTCTCGGTGGGATGTTTTGCTACCGGTAGCGGCGTCGATCACCATAGCATCACTGGAATTTAAAGGGTTGGTAGGCGGTGCGGTGGTTGGGATGCGGACTTGCGGTCCAGTACGACCGGGAGCGCTCCATGAGCCGCTGATCGGCATGGTTTGCTGTAGTGATCTGCTCCTGCAAGGTGTCCCTAGCTGGAATAGCTAACAACAGGTCTTGGACATCGGGGTTGAGGCCCTGTCGCATATGCTGAAGCCGCCACGAGGCGTGTTGAGGCCGAAGTGGGTCACCGAGCAGGTTCTTCATTGCCGAAATACCAGACTCAAAATCATCAGAAGCGTGTCATCATGCTCAAACAGTGGTGAAAACCAGTCCAAAGCGGGACCGGATAGTAGACTGCCGACGAATAGAACACGTTGACGGTCACTGGTGTAGGTTCTTGGCTGTTGTTGGATTACCAAACGGACCTGGTTAATAAATCCTCGTAATCGGTTTCGAGATCCATCTAACGGCGTTGGATTTTGGACGCGAGGTTCCACAGAATTAGACGGGAGAATGACAGGAGCGGATAATTGCGGTAGACGTTCTAATTGATGTAGTCTTGCAAGTAAATCTTGATTCTGCTGAAGAAGAGCCTGGATCTGAAGTTGTTGTTGTTCGGGGACTTCCGGAATGCGGTTAGACTCCATGTGTAACAATGTTCAACTTGTCGAAGTGAAAAGAAACCAGTCTTGACACAACTTTGACAGTGTTTGGCTGGGATTCCGATTTCACTGTTAGGGTCTGGTCCAGTATGATACGGTTGGTGTCGAATGTCAGGGCAGACACTATCGGAGAGTCAGAGGCAGGAGACGAAGCGATGTCAGTGATGTTGTTTATGAAAGGAGATTATCGGAATGAAGGGATTCTGGCCTGGAGAGGCCTTTATATACTTGCTGGGAGGTTCTAAGAATGTTCCAGCTTCTAGTAGGAAAGTCCGTGGAAAGTCCGTGGGCTAGTTAACCTGATTCTCAGAATCAATACTGTGGAAGCAGGAAAGTCTTCCAACTGGAAAATGCGTTACGCATTAAATGACACGGCAGTTTCGCAACACTTTTTGCGATCGTTTTTCCGTACGCAGTATTCAATGGAATTATTGATACTCTCTCATAACTGATGGGGACCACTTCTCGCGACCATATCAGTTATGAGAGAGTGTACGGTATTATGTCACTATTGGAAGGTCGTTAGCTGGCACTGTCTGCGAAACCCTAGTTTGCAGTATTCATATTTCGCTCTAGTCAAACTCCGTAGAAGTTTGGGTGACGCCGTCGATCAGTTTCGATGTTTTCCATATCCACGCACTTTGTGATACATTAGTGGTAAAAAATTGACCCGAGGCCAATAGGACCCTCTGTGGCGCGGCCCGTGACGGTCCCCGTCCTGCCAATGGTTTCTGACTGGCGCCGGACGCCAAGTCCTTATGGCTAGACAGGGGTCAAGTCCAGCTGACGACTGGCCATGATGCGGATGCGATTTAACTCGGCTGGGACCCTGTCCAGACCACGACTGGCGCCCTGTCAAAAATTAGAAACCTTTTTTCTTTAGCAACTTGTCTGAACGAATGGCGAATATAAGTTTTTTTTGGTGAAACGAAAAGTCCGTCATGGACTCAGTGACATTGGCCGTACTCGCTCTTAACGATTGTGCCCACGCAACTCCTGTTTTAAAGGGAACTTATCTTGTTTCAACAGTAACTAAAGTCCGTGATAATCTGTGACACGGGCAGTTTTGACTCTTTTGGACGGTGCCGAGCAACTCATTTTGTGAAAATAATAAATTGCATTTTTTCAAGTGTAACGTAATGATGGGTGGTACTCGCCCGCCCGCATGGCAACCTCCTCCCGATCATACCACCCCAGTGGCGAATTTTGTTATTTTTTGAGTGTAACGTAAAGTCGGCGGCAGGCTCCATGACACGGGCCGTATTGACACATTTGGACGGTGTCCGAACAACGACTCTCGTGAAAAGAGGAATTTGCATTTTTCAAGTATAACGTAAACATGGGTCGTACATGACCGCGCTGCAGCCTCCTCGCGATCATACCACCTCAATGACGAACTTTTCAGTTTTGGAGTGTAACGTAAAATCCGTGGCGGGCTCCTTGACACCTGCCGCACTGACAGACTGTGTCCGTGCAACTCTTCTCTTGAAAAGAAAAAGATTTGCATTTTTCAAGTGTAACGTAAGGATGAGTCGTACTCGACCGCGTCCCGATCATACCGTATCCCAATGACAAACTTTTTTATTTTTTCAGTGTAACGTAAAGTCCGCGACGAAGTCCGTGACCAGGTCGTAGCGCCCGCTTCCCAGTCGCCATTACGACAGATGCGGTACAATTTTTGGTGCCCCACGATAGTTCTTTAAGGTACACAAGTATATAATTGTTAGAACAACAAACGTACACACTGTACGTGCGTTACCCATTCACAGAACAAACGTTGTTGAAAAACCGAACCCACCTTGGCCAGGCGTACGCACGCTGCCCCACGATTGGTCGTTAAGGTAAACAAGTACCTAATCATTAGAATCACAATCGTACACACGGTACGTGCATGATGAAGAAGACACCGATACAAGCGCCGCCCATAAGGCTACCAATTCAAAGACGTAACGTCGAAACCAATCTTGTCAAATTGGCAAACTTGTCAACCTATTGAGGCCGAGCTCGCAAAGACCCATTCAATGCAACACCTGTAAAGCGGCAAGTTCAGATTTTAACAAACCGGTGGGCCGATGCTGTTTTGGGGGGATTGTACGCACAATAACCTACGTGATGTCACAAGGTTAAACACGGAAACCGACGTAACCCACAAAGCGTAGACATGGTCCGTGTGTGACAACGACGTCGATCTATGCCTGGCCGATCGTCATTCACGCCTGCAGATGCCTTTAATGCCATTCAATTCACAAACGTATGCGTTCGTACTGCAGCCATTCGACAAACCAGGTCCATCTTCCATCAACAAACCAGTGGAAGAATTGGGTACTTTTTGAACGCCCACAGGGCTTAACAATTCGAACGAAAGACCCTCCGAGGTCGCCTCATGGTTGCCCAGGTGGGAATCCCAGAATTTTCTGGAGATCTGTCTGAGCACGATTTGCATTGCAGACTAATGAATTTTCGGCTATGGGTGATGGAAACGTATTATAATGACCGGCGTGGAGCACCGGAAGCTGCCGCCCAAGCTCAACTTACCATTGCCAGGCTGTATTCCAAAGTAATTTCTGGAGAGCATACGGAAAAGGAGCCAATTCAGCTGTGGTTCTCTATCCAACGATTTCCATGCATTGTATTGAGGTTGACAATAGGGACGAGAACGTACAACTGGCGGTCGTTAAACAGTTTCTGGAATCGCGAAAAACGCTGGGTGCATCAGCAAACACGATGCGGAAACTCACGCACAACTTGCTTCTGTTTAATGAGTGCGTTGGCGAAAACTTGGACGACCCCTCGCGGGTTCCTTTTAGGGAAATGTTAAAATCACAGATGGGGCGTCTGCGTGATGGCTTCTGTAAACTAGTGAACGACGCACGGAAACAGATGACCTCGCACAACGGTAACTGGATCAAGTTGAACTGGACTGGAATTTGATGTTTGTGCCCTTAGGTTTGCACACTGCGGTCGGTGCGCCGGCACCTCGGGATGCGCGAAATCTGAAAATCCTACCGCCCCCCAAATATCATAAAGGACATTCTCCGGCAGGCCACACAGGACGCTAGACCATCATTACAGTGTTTGATGGAGCGGAAATATTCACAGATAAACGACCATCGGTTGCTGTATCTCAACAATATGCTGCTGGTAATGTTGCAGGTATACCCGACGTGCACTGCGTTTCCTTCTGTCTTAACGAAATATCTGTAGGTTTATTCGATCCAAATTCGCAGCGAGGAGCGTCTGTCCATGGTCGTAGGAGATGTACAGCAGATTGAAAGGGCCAATGGCCTATGGGTCAACACGGCTGAAAAAGACAACAAAAATAAAGGTATAATCGTGGCATCGGCAGGGATATCAATCGATCAGACTCTCATGCCCGTTTGTTTTAGATCGGCCCGCGATCAGAACTCACACACCGGCAGGAATCCAAATTCTATTGTTGTATAGGGATGAAATTCGTCCTGCAATGATGGCAAAATTTCCCATGGCTCGTGCGCACGCTGGCGATTCTCTATTCGTTACCAGTAATGGTAGAATGAGTCGGCAATATCACTCTACTGTTCCTTTTTTAACTGGTCATCCATTACCACGGATGAAGCGAACACAATGTTCTTATTCGGCTTGTAGTTGGACCGCTGAATATCACATCAAGCCGCAAACTATCAGGCAATTGCATGACACGCTGATACATCAGAACGTCACGGACACAAAGCAACGCCAGCTAATGTTTGAAGCTTCAGGACATACCGAGAAGGTAGCGCTGCAGTATTATGCATCCGAACAGGAGACCCGCAAATCAGCGGCCATCGTAGAGCTGTTTGTGAAACATGTACATTCTTATATCGGCGAGCTGGAGTGGACGCCACTGCAAAATACAACAATATAAAATGAAAGCAACTGCATTAATATATTTATTATTGCCTGGAAAAGCAACCGTCTTTGCCACACAGGCAAACCATGTTGTTATCAGCAAAATACTGGCGGCTGTAATCGAATGTGAGTTCTTCTCCCAATTTGATGTCGACAATTGCAAAAATGCCAACGCGGCTTTCCCCGGTTGGCATGGACCACGTTTCAGCCCGACAGTTAGGTTGACAGCTATGATTGATGAAACGGGCGTATCCTCCATAGTCCTTGGCATCGATAGACATGCTGGCATCGACTTTAAGTACATATCCCGCTTTCTTCTGATCTTTCGACACAGTCCCGTCATCGTAAATGGCTCCAAGATACTCGGCAATATAGTTATCGGCCGCGATTGGCTCGCCTGCGAACAGCCCGTAACCTCGATCTGTTGTTGGTTGAATGGAAACCTTAGCGGTCCGACGCTGTTGGATACGCTGGTTTCTGCAAAGGTTTCCAGCTCGACAGTATCGTGGATCACATTCATGGTACGTCTCGCGACCCATACGAGTGGTTCTGTCGCCGCATTGTGATTTGTCATCACATTCACAGCAGTTGTCATCTGGTTCCTTGAATGGTTGTACAGCACCAACGTATATGTTAGAAACAATGGGCGTGTACATAGCACACTGTTGCCAACGATAGACAATCAACGCCAGCGGAATTGATTGCCCCCAAATTGCGTGTTTGGACTGCAATCTGCGCACGAAGACGGCAGGAGCCGCATACGACTACAAAGCTCTGGCTATCAGTGGGAAGGATTACGCAAGCAAAAGAAGCTATTGAATAAAAGACTTGTATTTATTGACGTTATAGGAAAAAATTGGTAGCTTAGACGAATAATATTTGATGAAAAAAATCGGTTGACATGGACCACGTTTCAGCCCGATAGTTAGGATCTTTTTTCTTCTTAGCCATCTGCTGTGCAATTGTTAAAACCACGACTATGAATCCCCCGGCGGACCGGTACGTCGTATGAACCCGCGCGGAACCCCGTTGCCCCCTGGGCGCCGTACTTCCCCGTCACGGACCCCGCCACGGAGTCCGCCTAAGCGAAACGTTGCCCAAGTCGCCCGACGACTCGCCCCAGTCGCCGACCTGCGCGACTGGGCTCTCAAACACTATTTTCTTTATTATGTAAGTAACTCTAAATCTTGATTTTCCACAAAAGTACGTACGCAGTAACATGAACAGCGTACGCAATACTTGTCGATGACTGACGCAAAGATCTGATGAACAATAATAATGCGAACCTGAAGGAGGAATGAATCTATCCGTTAATAATATTGGGCTCGACTTCTAAGAGGTCCGCACGGATGCCGTACGGACCTGAGCTGCTGGAGATGGGATTCGAGCCTGGAAATAAATCCGAATTCCTTACCGACTGACGAAGTCTTGTCAAAACTTGTAGTACTATATCGCGATTTGAAGAATCCGCTCCAGGTTGAAGACTTTTGCATGATGACACTGAAGGCTGACAAATCCTGTAAGTGTCCTGTCGCTTGGTTAAAACAGCAGACTGAGCGGTTCTCGAAATTAAGTCTGCTGGCGCGCGATATTTTAATGATAATGGGGTCCTCAGTTGCTTCATAATCTGCCTTTTCCGACAGCGGAGATCTTGTCACTTCAGATCGATGCTCGCTTTGAAGAGAATATATGCGAAATGATGAAACTCCGATCATGGAATCGTTTATTTGTTATTTTGATTAAATACTGTAAATTTTGCGTAAAATGAAATATCCGCGATGTTTCCATGTCCGATTGTCTCTCTCTATCTAGAAATATCGCAGCAGTATTTCCTGCGTTGCGATGGCGATGACAGCCCCTGATAGCGGCCATCTCTCCCTTGAAGCAGGCGTTAATAATGGTAGTCGTCCCCCAACTCTTTCTAGCTCTGTTATCCAGAATGAACGCATTAACATCGACGAGTTATACCGTCTGAAGCTGAATGCACTGGTGAAACCTTACAAAAACGCCCAGGCGCGTTCTGGAGTGGCATTGGGAGTAATTGATATCAATATATCTACTCTTGAAGCATTTCGAACAGCCGTTTTCGACGTAGCCTCATACCATGTGGAAGGTATCGCGGTGCATGAAAACCATGAATTTTCCATGAGAGCCCAGGAGGTTTCATGTGACGATTTGGAAATGCTAGTTACTTTCAAGCATCGCAACCACTTTTATAATATTGACAGTAAGTTAATGTACTGTATGGATTAGTGTTAACCTGTTTGGCTCGATTATGAGATTCATAGGCATTTCTACATCAATACAGCGAAACTGGACCGCTAGAGGCCATACTGTTGATTTCTTCATATACAAATATGGCGTGAATGTGCAGACCTCTGCACATTATTCTGATTTCCTTGCAGCTGTGTTGCAGCCAGCCGAGGTCGATCGAGCAGGAGCCGCATCTAATGAAGTGATGTCTTCGATCGTCAATCAGCTTCGAAACCGTTGGGGCACCACCTACGTTTCACAAACCATAAATTGGCAAATCTGGGGCAATTCGATATCCACCGAACCCACTCACAGTCATGCTGCTTCGATGAGCCAACCACCACCCATGGAAATCGTTCATTTGTTTCGACGTTCCCCTACAAATGGAGATGCTGTGCTCTCTTCCTTGCGGCGAGATAATACTACATCGTTGGCGATTCTGGATGATATTCTCCAGCAAATAGGGGAATTTGAAGAACACATTAGTTCACGCCTGAATCGTCTGCGAGATAATCTCGAGCGCCATCAACGAACAGCCAGAGCCCTCAGGAACGCTCTGCACCCAGAAGAAAGGCCAGACAGATCTGCAATTTTTTCCGAGATTCCAAATATGCCTGATCTTGACCATGACTGATGATCGTGCTTTTATAAAATTGGATATACTTAAATCCTAGTGTTTGCATGTCTATAGAACTGGGATAAGCTTTTCCCGGATTGAATCGGCCTGATGGAGAATATCCACAATGGACGAACACTTTGCGTAGTGAAAAATCATTGAATCGGTCAAGCGCTGTTGAAACAAGCTGAATCAATTTTTTATGGGCGATCGAGCATTCTGGGTACGAGCGGCGCATGAGCTTCTTGACATAACCGAAGAAGAATTCTATAGGGTTGAAGAACGGGCAGTATGCTGGAAGAAACACAGGGAAGATCCCTATTGAACGAAGGAAATATCAGGAATTCGGATGACAATGAAGTCTAGCCCCGTCCAATATCCAAACCGATCGCCTGCCAGGATGTAGCTGTACATTCTTGGAAAGCGCGAAATCTCTGCAACAGGAAACGAATCGAATTCGATCAAAAGTTCCATCAGTCACGAAAGTCTCGACAAGACCATCACAATCGATAAATCATAGTAAAGAGATTCGAGGCATTCTGTTAAATTCTCCACGGTACAGAAGGGTATGTCCCTGTTGAAAGTATCTCAGCAAGAGCTTGGTTCGAGCCAAATAAATGAAGATACTTTGACAGCGTACCCTCGTCGGCGAAGCATTCCTCGATGGTCGAAGGACATTCGTCAAGAAATATCAAATTTTCATGGGTCCAATGTAAAGAGAAGAGCTCCCTAAAAAATCGTAGGATATCTTTCACCAATATGTGCATTGCCCGCCGCTCGATACACTATATATGCAAAGTCATTGAGGGATTCCTGCATCGCACAGCCATATAAAAACCTTGTAGGAAAGATTTGATTCTCGCATGAGGCGCCACACGCTAGACGTGCTAATGCTGAGGTTCCAATATAACATAAAGGCCCGTCTGGTTTCATCAAGGAACGGTACAGGGTGTGCCATTATATACCGAACTATCCATTGCCGCTGCTCTAACGAAAATTTCACTTTGGACCCACTTGATGATCGCCGTGAAATGTCTCCTTCATGCTTGTATCTATCAATCCAGCGCGCTATAGTGGCTTGTCCCTTTCGGTATATAGTGGCAATGCGTGCTATGTTGAAGCCTAAGATAAAATATGCATAAACAGCATGCTCTTTTGTATTTAAAGAGGCCTGCTGGCCGTCCAGAGTTGCCAACAAACCAAGTCCTTGCCTCGCCTCTCCTTCATGCTGCGATCTATATCGGCGGAGCCTCCCAATTTTAGCGGAGTGCGAAATTTAGCTATCGCGTTCTTCCATTCCAACTAAGAATCACAGTAAAGCAAGAAAAATCAAGATTACGACTTTCAGAAATTAACCGGTTAAACTGCGGGTAACCGATTAATTAACCGGTCTAACCGGTTCGGGTATATCGTTGAACCGGTAAACCGTTAACCGAAATGTGGCCACCCTTATAACCGGGAGCCGTGAACTTGCAGAAAATTCGCTTAAACAGTATGGTTTTATTTTTAGATCTTTTAAAAGTTGTCTAAAGGGTATTGGCGAATTTTCTTCGTTGCTTATGTTGGATGAAAACGCACCCAAAGAATTTTGCCCGTCTTTAAGCGCTGATTCGATCATCGCCTACATTGATTACAAAGTTCTTCCAGAGGGGGCACCTCTTGTTATTCAGGCGGAGTCGTATTCGGATCCCGGATTTATTGGTCCCGTTATTGAGATTTTCACAAAGCAGCAGCTGGCTGACTCAGGAGGTGGGGCGCACCGGCGTCCTACAATCGGTTTCTTTCAGCAATAGCAACTCATCACAGCGCCCATGCACAAACGGGCCAGTATCAAGACCCTTGCCTGCGATGCATTTTCCCAGTAGTGGGAAAATTCGATGGGCTGCAGGTTTCATCCAGATTTTGCCCAATTGTGGCGAACTGGCTATCCTCCTAATCTTGAGAATGTCAAAAAGAGATACAGCAAGGTCACTAAAACGGATATTCCAGATTATGTACCCCAAGGTAACTCCCCCATCCATCCTCACGATGTAATTGCTGCTCGCAATACTTGGCTCAGCAGAAACGACCGGGCAGCGATGCGTCTTTGAGTCATGATTTTTTACTTTCATATTCAACCTGCTCTTACGATCTGCAGAGGGTTGCTCTCTTGCGTTTCAGGATTTTGTTCGCTTCGGCTTCCGCTATCCATCGCTTCCGTATCCGCACCAGCGGAGGTTTCCGAGTTTGCAATCGAGCCAACTACCAACTATCTGCAGCTATGCAGTTCACAAGAGCCCACGAGGATTCCCAATCTAGAATATGGATTTTTTTAAAGTAAAGCTTACAATAATCATACGATGCATTTAGCACCGGTGCCGAGGACCAGATTAACTACGTGCGCGCCTCGGACAAACTTTGTGTGAAAACCCCGTGGACTCTTCCTCATCGCCAATGTTTTCTAACAATTTTTTTTACAGCTCAAAACGCCTTAAAGAGACAATTTGATAGGAGCCACGGGGATTTTTATCAGTGGTGGCACAAATTGGCTGTTCATTGCTTTCTCTCTGTTAATCGATAGATCTCGAGGAGATAAACAAAATTACAGCAACAGCAATAAAAAAAGATAAAACCTGACGCTCCTGATACTGTCCGAAGCTATAAAGGCGGAGAGGTTCTTGAATCATGTCATTTTTACGGCCGCGCATTTTCCGCAAGACTAACGCACTTTTGATTTTGGCTCGCGCAGTTTTGTGCGCAGCGTCCTCGCACAATCCTGTGCGCCGGTGGACAAAGGATTTGAAAGAACGCGGTCAATGGGATTTTCTTTACTTCAGTGAGCCAGAGTGCTGCTGAGCTAACCTCCCGACTTAAAACAAAAACCCAAGGGCCTTCTAACATTTGTTTCTTTGGCTTTTGTTCCTTTGGCTTTTGTTCCTTTGGCTTTAAGCAGCGTAGGTATTGCTCAGATTTGGCGGATTGCCCGCAATTGTTATTCTCATAATGGACGCTTACCGCTTAAAGGGTAACGGAGGTAATTCTTTGACTCCAAAGCAAATTGAAGTTGCTTTCAACAAGTACAAAAGCCATCGTCGATTTTCAATGCTAATGTGAATAACTTGAAAATAAACGTGGATTTCTGGAAAATCCAACGAAAAATTTGGACAAAATTTACGGACTTTTTCGGAACCAAATTGAAACACTGTCCTTTTAAGTTGTTTTGAGCTGTATTCTTTGACATCTGTAGATCCTGTCACAAAACAAAGTGGCAAGAGTGGTTAAATACCTCAAGGGAAAGTCAGACGATTCGTAGAGGCATCTGATGGTCTGGAGAAACGAAAAAGTCCCGGAATTCTGCCTGGTACGTCATCTGGCTTGGGTTCATATTTTAGGGAAGGACTCTGGATACCACTTCCCTGATCATCAGGGGATTCCCATGTTGACTACAATATCTTCAACCATCAGTGTGTATTGATGTATTGTTGAAATTTATATCGTGTTGAACGGCAATCGAATTCAGATTTCAATCTCTTCTTGAGAACGTTTTGGGAAGGAAGATGAGTGTTTGGGACGCATTCGTTAAGGAAAACAGGATACTGGATGGCAATATGGTGTGGCGGCGCAGTGGGGCACATTATGCTGTCTGCCCGCCATTTTACAATAGCCAGTGCCCAAAAATATTATGAAGACGCAGCAGCGCTCCTTCAAATGGCACGAGTTCAACGGTTTGCTTTTGTGTCCTTTTTTAAATGTCCTTCGCTGAAAGCAAAACAGTGAAAATGTGCTTTCAAAGTGCGCTTCTCATTGGAAGCCTATTCACGTTTTTATTCACTTTTCTAATCCCTGTGCAATGTTTGCCCTCAATTTCAACCTACCCGATCGTCCAAGCATTGCATTCTACGCTGGTGAGTTTTTCAAGGTTTTGTTTACCATCAGATTGCTACACCGAAACAATCCACGAAACGTTATCGAAATAGCAAGTGCTATTGTGAAGCTAGAGGACGAGGAAGAAGTCTATAAATAAATTGATGATGTGCTGTTACCGTTACAGCACGCAGGTCTTGGAGACGTCAGTCACGAACTTCTTCGATTGGTATGAAGAAAGATGGCCTCCCAGACCGAAAGCGTCGAGAATAGCAACCGAGAGTTTGGAGAGAATCCAGAGGAGAAAGGCGCCGATTAACCAGCATTGGTTCGCAATGATCCACTAGCAGCTCCAAAAAAAAACGACGCATCGATGGAGATTTCGATTTCAGTGACCGCGATCCCTTAAACTGACCGATACTAGGACCAAGCTGACGAAAATTCTTCACATATCTCAGCAGTCGGCTGGTCATAGGGTTGCTGACTTCTCATCATCGTCCAGAACAACTCATTATTCTGTGGCTGCTCCAATTTTGAAATGTTTTCTCGAAGCATTGTGATAGTGACGAGAACGAGAATATTCGTCGTTGGGGCAACAATTTTCCTCACAGCGATTAGAAGAAGAAAAAATGTCCAGTAACAAATTGTCAATCAGCAGGTCAGTGCGGTTTTAAGGAATCTCAATAAACTGTTCCAATTTCTTCATTGCCAAACTCGTGATGCCAAACTGATAGTAATATCACTTGCCATCAATAATTTGCTTTCGAAATTTTTTTACCTACCCTTCTCCTACCCCCGCCATAAAGGTATATTCTGTAAAGTTATGCGCATGACCGTGGGCGCGACCCTATCAGTGCGGCGTCATTGCTGTGTTGTAATTCGCCCCTTCAACAGTAACGCCTATAGGGGGTTTGGGTACACCGTCGATCATAAAACGGAGCTCGGTAAAAATTTCCCTAACGCCATTGTGAACAGATCGGCCAAGTTGTTCGCGGTTAAGATGTATGTGCAGACGACTTTAATTTGTGCAACCAAAACTCGAATGAAGTGCTCTCTCAGTGCGATATGCTTCATCTTCGAATGGTTGAATTCACTTGCGCAAAACGCTATTGATCCCATGCTGTCCTGGAACAGAGCAGTTGGCAAGTCTTGCTCGAACCTGAACTCCCGGAGGACTGTATGTAGCCATAATGGCTCGCATCCAGCCTGCAATCCTGCAATGGTCTCAGCTTCGCACGATGATAACGCTGTGCTGGTCTGTTTCTTAGTCCGGAAGGAGATGGGACATCCATTCAGAAAGAGTATGTAGAGAGATGTCGATCGGCGTGTGTCCGAATCGCTTGCCCAGTCAGAGTCAAAATTCCGAGTTAGAGCATCTCCACCGCTACGGCTATTTCTATTGCTATATATATCCGCAGGAGGGAGTACTATTTTAGAAATAGCATACAACACGATGTATTTCCACAGCGGTATCGACAGTTTGTCAGGTTAAGCGTTGTTTGTAGTGCGTGGAACTCCATTGTTTAGTTACAATTTGTATTCATCATGCAAACAGCTGATTGGGTTCTGGAATTTCTCTACGAGGGCGCAGCTGAAGATGAGGCATATATGAGCATTCTCATTAATGATATGCCAATGATGATCGGCGAAGCTGGACGCGAAGGGTCACACCCCTGTGGGAAACCCAATAAACGTCGCGATTATTTGGGTCGTCATGAAAAAGTGCTTTTGCAGTATTTCGTAGAAAATTCGATATACGACGAGGTGGATTTTCCTACAGAACGAACGAACGGCTATTTTCGCGAATCGCTAACGACGTTTGTCTCTATGATGAATATTTTCAGCAGAAGCCAAACGCAATCGGTCAGCTTGGAATTCCTGGTCTGCTAAAAGTTACTGCAGCACTCAGAGTTTTCGCATATGCAAATTCTGCAGATTCTCTGGACGAGAACCTCGAAATGGCTGTATCTACTATTTTGGAATCGCTGAAGCGATTTTGTGAAGCAGTGAACGCCCTCTATAGCGAGGCGTATCTTCGTGATCCAACAGAGGATGATATAGAGCGTTTGCTAAAAACGAATGCTAAACGAAGCTTTATTGGAATGCTAGGCTCAATTGACTTCATGCATTGGCAGTGGAAAAAATGCCCTGTCGCATTAGCAGGACAGTACAAAGGAAAAGAAAAAAGCCAACAGTCGTACTTGGGGCATGGGCCGATAAAGAATTATGGATTTTGCATTGCAACTTTGGGTCGCCAGGCTCATTGAATGACATCAATATTCTCGATCAATCGCCAGTGTTTCAGAAAATTCTGCAAGGCGAAGGTCCAATGGTCAAATTCAAAATAAACGGTAGCGTCTTCCAATGCAAATGTTGAAAAAAACTCTCACCATTGATTATCCAAACATAGGAAATGAATATGACATGGCTTACCTTTTAGCAGATGGAATTTTCCCCCATTGGCCAGTTTTCATCAAATCAATGGAGAGACCACAAGGACTGAAGAATCAGCATTTCAGCAAATGTCAAGAGGAATGTCGGAAAGATGAAGAGCGCGCCTTCGGTGTACTTCAAGCACGATGGCGAATCATCGATACTCCATGTCGAGTATGGTCCAGCGACTGCATGGCCACTGTGATGAAGGCTTGCATTATCTTGCATAAGATGGTAGTTGAAGATCAGAGATATGATGTGATTCAGGATGGGCATGCTCACCTGTTTCAACCCGAAAATCAGCCAGGAGGAGTTCCTGTATGGACAGTGTCACGTCCACCAGCAGAGCGACGTCCTGTGACTATTGATAGTGTAATTGCTGCTTCGAATCGGCGGCACGATACCCGTCGCTACAATCGCCTTCGCGCCGATATCATTGAACACGTGTGGATGCTCCATGGTGATGTTTGACAATTCTCTTCAATGTATTCAGTTGGGTTGGTCAGTAGCAACCACTTCACCTTGATCTTCGTATCCTGATGTAGGCTGCACCGTTGAGATGCCCATTTCGGCCTTTAAGCGAGCTTGGGCCTTCATCTTTCGCAGCTCAAGGTATTGGTGGGCGATATCGTCTGTAGGATCGGTTATCATGCTGAACAGATTGGGTTCAATCTTCTCCTGGGCGACCTTGACTCTCTCCTTTGAGCTTGTAGCTAGCGCTTCTGCAGCTTGGACTTGGCGATTTTGAAGCGATAGAGATATTTTTTGCATTTTCGCCTTTTTCATTCCAATTGGACGCTTGGCTTCTGTCTCTTCACCGCTGTGATTGCTCTGACTGTTGTCTGCTTCGGCAACCTGAGCAGGATCGCGAGCTGCAGCTTTCGTAGCAGATCGTGATCTTTTTGTTGTTGCTGTCGAGCGTTAGGAGTTGGAGGACCGCCAAGCACCCCATTTAACAGATTCACGCAGGATATACCAACATGAAATGTATTTAAAAACTGATTTATGCTGAGAAAGAAATAAATCTAAAGCATCTCGCTTTTGATCATCCTCGGTCGTCCAGCTCTGATTTAGAACTTTAATCTGTTCATAGTATCCGATGAACTTAGACACGTCATGGGATATTGTCTGAAAGCGCGAAGACAGACTAGAACAAACTCGTTCGCAAACACACAATCCCTCTCTTCTGAGATTGGCGTCACAAACCTCCTTTACGTTTCAGTAGAACATCTCGGACGTTTGATTCGTCCCCACCGAGCTATCGGAACTGACAGAAATCCAAGCAACACAGAGAGCCTTATCTTCATCGGGCCTGTAGTTCACGCATTTCCTAGGTTTGCGAGCGATTATCAGAGCTTCAGCTGCGCTCATATCGACTGCTGAAAAAAGGCTATAGCGCGAAATACAAAAGATATATTCCCAGCCAAAATATGGCCGGGGATTTAGCTGCGAGGTCAGCCCCTATTCTGAAAAAGCTCAATTTGTGGTCGCGGTGGAAGACGCTTTTCTATATTCGTACATAAATATAGCTTTAGCACGGCGTTTTATGGTTGCGGTGGAGATGCTCTTAGCAAGTGATTCGTATGTCGTTTGTACAGTAGGACATGCGAAATCGTCCCTCGAAGATACCTCAAAATACGCCTAAGGGTTACGTAATGTGCAGGGCCAGGATTTTAGAGGTATTGAGCGACTTCACCTACTGCATAAGCCAGATCCGGCCATGTATGCAATGGCCAAATTTGATGCCCTACCGCGGCTCTGTAATCAAGGCGACGGCTTTCGTTCAGGACGGATTCACGGTCGGCGTCGTTCTGGGACACATGTCTGTAGAAAGTTTTGTTTCGGAGCAAGCCAGAGTGGGGACTGGCTTGCTTCCCATCATATCATTCTTCTCTAGAATGTAAGGAACATATTTTTCCTGTCCAAGGAATACAATGTCTGCATCAGCATCACAGGATATGCTGATTACAATACATGACCGCAGATAACCGAGGTCGGTCATTTGGAATCGCTGTAACAGCGCCCCCTTGAGCTCTTCAACTAATCAGGGTGACAGATAATGGGCAAGTCATCGACATAGATTCCGGTTTTCACAGTACGCCCAAGCTCGTTTTTATTATAGTATAGGCAGGTGGTGGTTCGACTGCTATAAAACCTAACCTGTTGACGAAGAAGCCGCAAAGCACTCTGTTCCACTCATACGGGGCCTGCTTGAGTCCATAAAAGGATCGCAGAAGTTTGACGAACTTGGTACGAGACAGCAAGCCTTGCGGCGAGTCCATGTAGATCTGCTCTGTGAGATCAGTGTTCGGGAAAGCGGTGAGAGCATCCAGGTGCTGAGTCACGAGTTCGCTGTCCTGAATAGACAGGGCATCATTAGGCGGATGATGTCGATTCGCATGACCGGTGCAAATGTTTCAGTATATCGATGCCTTGCCTTTGGCGATATTCTTTAATAGCAAGTCGGGCCTGGTATCTGGTGGACGAGCCGTCATTAATGTGCTCAAGTACCCAATAAAAATCCATTGGGATCTGGTCTGTTTTGATCGTTTTAAGCTTGAACAGCCATCTGCATCCAATCGCTTTGCGGTCTTCAGGTATTTTCTCAACTTCTTGCCAAGTTTGGTGTTTTAAAAGAGTGTTGGGTTCTTCAGCTACTGCCCGCATCCAGTAAGGATTGCTCTGCGCTTCTTCAAACGCTTGCGGCGCTAGCTCGATGGCATCTGTTGCAACCGCTGCGTTAATCCATCCATGATGCATCGGGTCTCCAAACCGCTGCGACGCTGTCGCTGCATCTGAGGGGGTTGCTCACCATGTTCCCCGTTGCGACGGAGCAATCAGAGTATAGTCATCATCGGATCGGGAGTTGCCTGTTGCAGCCTCGAAATCTTCGTCTTGTTCGTTTTCTGGCTCGGATGGTTCAGAAAGAGCTTGGTCGGATGACAGTCCTCCAAAGCATAGAAGAAAGTGATCAAGGAATGGAAATTTTCCAGTTCAAGCTTCAAGATTTACTCCTTGGTATCAATCCACTAATGCCCCATGTTAGCTTTGACTAAAGCACTGAAGGCCGTTTGCATCAAGATCTTTTCAGAACGTTGATGAGTATCGCCTTCATGTAAAATCATGTAATGCAGGTCCCGTGAAACCCTTCTCAAGATTGAATTTGGGCAAGCACACAATTTTCTCTTTCCCATAGCATCATTTTAGGCTCATTATGTACTTACAGACAGTTGGCTGTAGCAACTGCTGGGGAATCTACAAGGTAGGTAGAAACATTTCAAGTTTCCACATTTGATAGTTGAGATTTTGATCGCATCTGGCTACACTGCTGCCGCAGGAGAACATTGGTTTCAGATTTTACTGAAGTTTGCGGGTGTCTTTAGATTAATAGTATCGAATATGCTCTCATTCCAAACCATTTTATAATATTATTCTGAAAATTGGTTGATAATTAGTTCAATAAAGTTGATTGTTCACATTGTAATGCCTGATATAGCTTACCAATTGGCCGTTTAGGCGAAGTACCCGTTACGAGACGAAGAATGTACAGAGGTATACTGTTCAGGTCTCGAGCGAAAACGAGTGTTACAAACCTGCAAACATCTAATGCAGATTACAGTAGCCTCTGATGAATCATCGAGGTCAAAAATCTGGTTCGTTGCTGCGATATTCTTTGTTTCTTTCCATATCAAGAACGATATGCTACCGATGGATTTGGCGCTTGTTCATTGGTACCCATCACCGCAGTCAGAGAGCGCTGGATATGTGTTGGACGAAGAGACGATCCTTCCTGTAGCAACGCCAATGACAATGGCTGAGTCAACACATGGTCAAGTTGGGTGTTTATGGATAATGTGGAGCCAGTAAACATTATGGTCGGGAAGCATGCTGGAGTTAAAGGATATTTCATGATCCGAATGGGGCGAAAGGAACAGCTTGAATAAATCCAAAACAATTTACATTTCTAATACAATTATTGGAGAAAATCACCACTCAACAACGACTGAAAGAAGACACCAGCAGATGTTCTCGCTGATACAAGGTTCACATAGATGAAGGCAACATTCCACCAGGCGCTCTCTCATCAGAATGTGCTTTATTATATTATCCCTGATCCGTATATAGTGTATAATATACACTTTTACGGAGTTCGCAATTTTTGCCCCCAAATCGTTAAAGTGTATATTAAACACTTTAACAGCTGGAAAATGGTCAACTTTGATAAATTCTATAAAATCAACCATTAATCTAGAATCGATGAAATTTTGCAATCATATCAGGAATGACCCAAACCCTATCCCGCAAAAAAGTTTGCGCGAAATTCGTGTTCTGGACCTCGACATTGCTTGCTGGGTTTCCTTACTGTTTTAATGGCGTCCCTGGAAACGTTTCTCGATATACACGATGATACAGCGTCTAATATCTGGAAAGACGATACTGAGGATGATCCCATACAGTTGAGTCATGCTCAGCTGCTCAAATAGACCAATTTTCTGTCGTAACGAAGTCGCTGGATGGAAGTTTTACGACGACGCTGTTGGTGATTTTCGAACAGTTCCAGCAATGCCGAGGTTACCTGTGTTTTCATTGTGAACTGTTTTTTACTTGGTAACCTCTTTAATGCCGTTCGAGACAGGTTACCATCAAGTAACGTTACCAACCCTAAACCCTAAACCCCCAAAAAGACCTGAGGCTATTTATGGAGCGATCGCTTGCGCCTCAAAGTGAGCGAACATGACGGCAGCGAAAGAGTCCAGAACAGGACTCCTCTGCACAATCGCAGTCTCGAACTCGATGTCGAAGAGCTCATTAAACACTGTTCTCTAATTGTGTATATTATGCACTATAAGGCATTTCCCCAGTCGTTGCGTGGCCCCGCAAACCTTAAACCCTACCACGCGATTGCGAAGGCTCTCTTTGAGCTATCATAAAACTTTTTACATAGGCATGTAGAGCATTACAGGAGCGGCATCAATATAGAATTGATTGGGGCTCATGAGCTCCCTCAGAGGTTTCACAAATCGTTGAAAACGAAAGTGCATAATATGCACTCCACGGAGTGCGGATCCGGGTTAGTGAGATAGGTGTCAGCAAAAGGACCCGGCAAAGTACGATTCAAAGTTTATTGCAGTTTGATCCCAACAAATTTGAATTAAGAAAAACACACCAAGTTAAGAGAAACAAAAAACAAAAATTAAACAATAATATTTAGAATTGCGACGTTTCAAACCAAAACAATGAAAAGCAGAGCAAAAGCCTCAACGGAAAAACAATCACCATGAAAACTTATGTGCTTGAAAACAAAATATTGAGCCATAAACTAGCAACGATGCTCATTTTAAAGGTGTTGGTTTTCTCGCCCGGTGAGCGGCTACGATTCAGAACGATGTGAACCGAACACAATCAATAAGAGAATGAGATGTATTAGAAGTGA
>RBZT01001000.1:0-33058 GCA_003693705.1 Polymyxa betae
GTTTCTATGATTGGTCTTGACAAGCAAGTTCCGATTGTTTTGAATAAAGCTGAACTCCAGAAAGTTTGATCATAAAATACATTCATTTGAGGATTATATTGATAATTGCGCCGGTTCGGACTTGATCATTTTATTGATCATTGATAAAAAAACTGGTCAAAAAAGGAGCTTCATACATACTGTATATAATATATATTCAGTCAAGTCAAGTCACATTGTACTTTATTTCAAATGGAAGCGACATTCGATAGTGACCAGAACGTGTTCAAGATGGGCAAGAGCTTGTTATATAGAGAAGAAGGGACCCAGAGACCCTCACAGACATCTATCTATCCAGTCCAGCCCGACACACACACAGTAATACGATAGAATAAGCACAACATTAGATATAGAGTATAGTCAATGTCTCAATGGTATTAGGGACAGATTCTGATCCAGTTCATCGATGTCAATTTCGTGTAAGATACTAGAAGAGATAGATAGAAACCAGAATGTAAAGATGTTTATAATTGTGTCTGGTAGATGTATCTGGGAGTGGATCTATCACCTTCAGCACATCATTCAGCATCAGTTCAGACTATAGCCAGCGATAACGATGTGATATATACAGGATCAAGAGATGCAACGATTAAAGATTGGATTATAGACAAGTATGAATTGAAATGTCAGGGCACATTTCGAGGACATACTGATTGGGTCACAGATCTACATTTATATCAAAAATCATGTAATAATCCATGATGATAACACATGATTTGCATTCAACCTGATTCTGTAGTGATATCAGCTTCATCTGATAAATCAATACGTATCTGGGATCGAGATACAGGACGATGTTTATCAACAAGCAGATGGCATTCTGATTACGTTGAATGTATAGATATAGATAATGATGCAGATAGATTAGTATCCGGTGGTCTTGATAATCAACTTTATCTCTGGGATCTACATGATATATCAGAGCCAATCTATCACCTACATAAAGGTATTTCAATTAACATCAGTTCACTCATATCAAGAATTTGTGTCAAGCATTATATCTGCATTATCTGTTTCTATTTCTCGTTTGCATTATAGTTTGGTCTGTTTTAGAAGGCAGAACATTACCTATATGGCATTGCTGCTAAATTCTAATCATGGTGATAAAGGTGGAAATTGTGCATCTATATACAGTGTTTATATGGATGGAAATATGATCTTTACAGGATCATCAGATAAGGTCTATTCAATACTGATAATGATCGTGTTAATATGAATCTGATGGATATAGATAATTCGAATATGGGATAGTCGAGGAGGATGTCTAATAGATAGTCTTGCTGGACATCAAGGCAATATCAGATCAATAATAGGCAGAGACAGGTATCTAATATCAGGTAGTAGTGATGGATCTATCAGATATTGGGATATTGGACAACGTACATCTATATCTATGTATAGTCCATTAACTAATCAACCTGTATGGACAGGTAACTATTCGCATTACAACATTCTCATTAATAGAGGACACTAATATTGTATATTAGTATGCAGTGATGCATCAATGTCAAATATATATGCAGGAGGAAGAAGTAATCAGATAACATGTATAGATGTGACAAAGAATCAGACGTCGTTAGTAGCAACAACAGCTCAATCTTTATATTGTCATCGTCTACATTTAAATCAATCAGCGACCGGATTATATATTGCTACTAGTGGCACCAATCTTTCATTCATTGATGTATCACAATTGCAAAAAACAGAATCGGGTCTGGATTCTGGCGCCTTCGATGATCAAACCCCAGCCAAAGGTGTCGTCTATGCCTGTCCTCCGTGCCTAAATACGAAACTGAATATTGCTGGACGCTCTTCTACCATTGCTGCTGTGGCTTTAAACGATGGCAGAAGGGTATGTACAAAGAATGAATTGGGCGAGATCGATATCTGGGATATCGTTGAACAACGAAAAGTGGCATCATTTGGAAAGAAGACTTTGGAGGAGATAGTGGAGAGATATAATAGCGAGATATCTGTACCTAATTGGTTCACTATTGATCTACATCTGGGAGCTCTGGGCATTGTTCTACAGAGATATTCAGCATTCTCAGCTGAGATATGGATTCAGGTATGTACAAATACTATTCTATAGATACGTGTCTATTGACATATTTTATAGCCAGTACCATGTACTCGTCCAACACAGGTCAAACTAGGTCTACATAAAATCAATCTTGGTGCTATGGTAAGTAGTCTTTTTCACGAAAGCAAAAAAGTTTGTGAATAGCTTGATTTGTTAGCAGTTTCTTTTAAATTTGATATCATTGTTGTTAGGCGCTAGAGAATGCATTAAAGATCTGGATGTCGGCTCTATCACAAAATCGTTGTGAATCGGGAGGTGATCTGCAGCCAACTCTATTACGAGTATCGGAATCACCACATTCATCAGCAGTTGATCAGACAACAGAAGGAGATCAAACCGTTAAACCTTTACCAGAGCCCAATGAACCTGTTCCAAGCCCTAAACACGCTTTTGTATGTCACCCATATCTACTGTCGTTATCAAATCATAATCGTAGTTTTAGGGAACTCGCGTTGGCGACTTCGAAACCGAACTCGATTGTTTGATCATGACACAACAGATGATCGGGACCAGCGCCGCCTTATTCCGTATCTTGAACCTGTACGATCCGAAAGAATACGATGAGATCGTGGCACCATGGGTTCGAGCTTGGATAATAGAGGTGAAGCGTATTTCTGATCTGTAATCGTAATTCTAAATGTCATAGGGCACGTTGCCAGCGATTCGGCAATCTGAGCTTCGATTCGAGGTCCAACCTCATCCCGATGATGATCGCCTGCCTCCAATGTCGATTGGAACATGTATGAAAGCTGTCGAGTCGGTTACCATTCGACACCTGTCTGCATATATCATTCAGCACCTGCCTGTTAGTTTATAATGTCTATTTCTCTATGGTAATTGAACCGGAATTTAGGCGAACAATGACCAAATTCAGAGTTACCAATCAGGAATTGATCCCGATCATCCAGAAAACATTCTCAGCATGGTTTGCCAAGATCAGGTCTTGAAGCCCAGTATATCGCTACGAACAGCTCGCACATTCGCTTGGAAGAACAAGAAGCTGCCGTTCACATTATATTACAGATTAAACAATGATTGAAGCTGAAATATTGGACACTGTTAACCTCTGTTTAATTGAATGGATTTTCTCATCCTGTTGCCTTGGTAATGTGACTTAAAAAGCCGCTATAACTCATTACAGTTGATGTTCGGTCCAGGATCAGACACGATAAGAACTCTTCGTACCGTACACTGATTTTATCCGATGTTGGCTGGCGAACTACCTGGATTCGCTGGCAAACTGCTCCTTGTGACCTTAAAAAGGAAATGATATTGTGCAACCGGGAAAGAACGGAACTGGGACCATTTTCTGGTGCAGGTAGAAGATGAAGCTGAACATGACAGGGTTCAAATAAAATGAAGTAGCAGAAGCAAAAGCATTACCGTTTCTGGATCTATTCCCTGTAGAGAAGGAACACCGAACCACATCTGCAGTATATGAGACGTTAAAGAGCGCCCGAGCCAAATGAATAACGTCATCCCATTGTCGGCAAGAAAGGCGCCTTCATCGAACATTTCTTGAGAGGTTGCATTGATTTCGGCAGGAAGAGTCACCATTCCAGACTCATCATAGATTCCTTCTTGCCCAGAAAGCGCATCGATTCTGTATATCCTGGGTCGCAAATATAGATCCAGAGCCTGAGCGTTCATAGAGCGAACGGCAGCAAGATGTATGGAACGCATGTCAGCAGAGACCAGAGGAGAATCCTTAAATGCAGTGCATTTCAACAATGATAATGTCATCATAGGAAGATACCGGATTGTTTCTGGATAATCGTTTTCTGTGTTTAACTGCATCGGATGATATGAAGTCGACGATTTCCGATATGCTGACAGAATTGAGATGCAAGTGCTCTGAATGGACTCGCGACCTTTTTCCATTGAAGTCTTCAGAGAAATTCCAAGGGCTTGCTTGGCCATGCAGTTGATTAGGGCAGCCAAATCGACAAAATAAAATATGTCTTCAATTTTCTCGATAACAGGCAGCAAATAATTATGAACACGAATACGACGTTCGCCAAATGATGCGGTATAGAGCAGGGCGACCTGAATTAAGACGGCACCTTGCGGATTCGTATCGTCGTGGCCTAATTCCACCAAGAACGCATCATCAGCAGAGCAGTTAGGAACTGCAAGAAGATCGGTGCCCCGAAGAAAGAAGTTTCCCTCATAGCCTGTAATCTTAGCACCTTTACTAACCCGAACTCTTACAACAGCTTCCCATGCTTGTTCTCGAGTAATACATCTGGTTAAATCTGCCCTCAGCTGATCACCAGACAGATATTGATCGAAAGAAGGATATGTGTACAACTGGCCGCCAGTAAATTGACTCAGACCGACAATTGTAGCAACATCACAATATTGGTCTGGGAATAGGAAGATGTCAGCACGAACTTGCATTCGAGTATACTTCAGTCCCCAAGATTTATAGAAATCGGTAGCAGGTTGCTGCAATTTCTGCTGGTTTGCTGAAGCAACATCGCGGTTTTTCAACCGGGCAGGACCAAACGATGCCAGCGAAGTCGTGAAGAAGACAACTTTCCCACCAATCGCATTGATAATGCGAAATGCTGCCATTGTTGCTGCACCCAGGGCACACTCTGCATTGCGAGTATTAGCATGCATCGAGGGCAAAGATTGTAACAGCACTTTGATGATCTCTTTGCTTTCTTCGAGATCGACGAGATAATCATCTGGCTGTGGGAGAAAGAGATCTTCAAGATTGGGGAGAATTATCATCTGAGGACGAGACAGACCTGATCGAAGAGAATACAAACGAATAACACTGTCATACGTGATAAAACCAATCTTGGTGCGAGGTAATCCTGGGAAATAATCGAGCAAGCTGAGAATTGTGTCGCAAACGACATTAAGCATGCCGGTCTCGACTGATCGTTTCGAAACGTCAATGGCAAATAGGAAAGCAGGAGGCTGTGGAGGTCGAACCATGTATTCAGCTGGTGCTACAATCTCGTATGAAGATAAGCTCAGTTCAATTCTATTGGCCTTATCAGTGCGTTCTCCACGAGCGTCTAGATCACAAAAATAATCACTCTGAACATCGTTCGGTCTTGTACATATAGCACACCGCCATTGTGAACCTCCATTCATAAATTTACAATATGGATTGATATAGGCTCGACATGCTTTACAACGAACGACTCCAAGATTTCCGAAATTGACGCAGGGAATTGAGCCTTGCTCATTAGGGTTCATATAAGAGGGATCGACGTATCCTTCAGCTAAAGGCTGGGTTGTTACAGTCAAAGGCAAAGAAGAATTCAACCTCATGGCCGGCGTGCTTGGAAACGCAGAAACTGAGACCGAGATGAAGCGAGGATCGCATGGGATTATCTCTGCAGATGCTGGTGGATTTTGCCACTGATCTGGGTAGCCAGCTGCTACAGATTGATCGTATGAAGATGGTGTCCGACCATAACTCGGCTGTCCAGATAGGGACATATTCGCCATAGACTGGTCAAGATAGGCTTCCTGGTCATGCCAGGTCTGTTGCTCTTGCTGCCCATAATAATAAGCCTGGCTCTAAATCAGTTACGAATCAAGTCGCTGAAGATGCATACAGACATCACTGTTGGTGTAATGATTTTGCTGGTCTTGGTAATATTGCTGTTGAGGGTCGGCATATGGGTCTGCTGTGGGATATGGATGCGAGCGCCCAGGCGGCTGATAGCCCGACATTTTAGTAGAAATAGTCGGCGAAAGAAGCTGAAGGACCCCAGGACGACGCAGGCAGGAGGAGGAGGTCCGCGCGTCCTCTGCTCAGAAAAAGAGAGACAACTTTCTATAGTCTATTCACAGTCAGCTACATGTTTAATATTATATCTTTTACATCTCATTCTATTTCTTCTCATTAACACCGCCTACATTGAAACCAAATAAATAGTACATTATTTTTAAACATCTTGAGTTTGCTATCTGGAGGATGAAGTCAAATCATTAACAGCCAACTTCATTCGTTTACTTCTGATTCTGGCTGCTTTCTCACCGGAACCGAAAAATGCTTCTAGGCGAGTCTGATACGACGAATCTTGAAGTTTGTTAATAACTGGAGCTAGAAGACCTTCAGTTTTGTCAAATTTCCACTGCAAATGATCATGACAGAATTGTTTCAACTTGATAACATCCGGCTTGGACCACGAGAATTTCTCCTCACTTTTATCGATCAATGGCTTGAGATATGTTATCATAACCTGTTCATCAGGGAAATCACGTGGAACTTGCCAGTTTCTTCGGACGTTTCGATGTGCATATTTAAATTTGCGAAGGCGTGCGAGACGCTCGTCTTCCTCTTGGGAGTTTGTGGTTTCGCTTCTCATAACATCATCAGAATAAACCCATTCCCTAAATTCTTTCAAGTCTTCAAAAGAATTAACAATCTCGGTGGCATTGACAATGCCGATGCCATGAATTCCATCGGTATAATCACTACCCAGTAAAAGCGCCATTTGAATCAGCTTCTCCCGATCAATACCGAGTTCCGGTTCAATATCTGACATTTGATACCGCTCAACTGTTTTGTCGGAGCTGAACATGTTACGATATACGTTGCGAGCACCGAATAGAAACACATCAGAATCATCGGTAACAACACCATCAACAAGGCCTAAAAGCTCTAGAGCAGCACATTGAGCTTCAGCTTCTGCAGGGGCGCGCACGAATGGAACTCCAAACAGTCTCAAAAGAATCTGTGTCTCCTGAATCATCTCATCGGTTACGTGATCAGCATCCCGTAAATTTCTTATTTGCGATGATCTTAGGTCAGCAAGATCATCAATCGCTCTAGTTTCATCGATATCTATGGAAAGCGGGGAAATTTGGGACGGATCACGTACAGGCTGGGAGGAAATCATATCCATTGAATGCCTCCCACAGACAGGTGTTTGCGATGGGATCAAAGGCAGTGAGGATATCGGGTCCTTTAATTGGCTCTCAGCCAGAGGTGATGGCGATTGGATCGAAACGGGAGCTGCTTGACCTGTTACAGGCAAATTATCAGGACCCGTTATGGAAACAAAATGTGGCATATGGGGAGCGGCAGGAGAACTTGAAAATTCCACTTTTGAACTCGGTTGTTCCAGAGAATTTCGGTTTTCAACAGAGTGTGATAATAAGGGGCGTTCGAAAGTGGGAACAGGTGACGAGAGGTTTTTTGAAGGCGATCCAAATCCACATTCATTCATGTCGCACTGCGGAAGAATTTCGCCAATTTCATCATGCCCAGATGAGGATAAACTTTCATGGTCAAAGACAGCATCAGCACCCTCTATCACTTCAGTGGATCTAGAGTCGAAGTCGCTCTGATCCGACAAGATATCACCGGGAGTATTTGGATTAATTGCAACCACGGCGGCGGATTCTCGAATGTCGTTATCGCCTGATGATATTGGTGGAGTGGAAGCAGCTGGAAACCGATTCGGGTCTTGCCTCGAGGGGTTAACTTTATCACTTGCCCCAAATCTTGAAGCTTCTTCTTGAGAATAGGTTATGCTGGATTTTCTTTGTAGTCGATAGAAGTTCAGTCGAGAGTTTCGGATTGATAGCAGTTCGTTAGAAACTGATTCATTGACACCTGCACAGTTTTCTGGATCTGTTTCCACGCAGGAAACTTCCTGCAAGGCTGAACCTTTTTCAACGCAGGGTCCTTCAGTTGTAATTTCAGCTTGCGAGTCGAACGAGGTGTCATCAAACAAAGCGTCGATTTCAGAAGTCCGATCTAAAACTTCAGGAGCTGAGTGTTGCTCAGCAGATCTGCGAACTTGATGACACGACGAACAGTGAGAATTCTGTTCAGGATTCACTGCCAAGCACACAGGGCAGTTCCAGTTACCAACTGATTGTCCATAACCATGGCCACATTTCTGGCATGATCTTCGAATTGCAAGATTTGACAGGCCACACTGTAAGCACATCCAGGACTCCATGTGGTAATCACTTAGCGTAATTTTGGGTTTCTCGTCATGTTTTGCAGCCCTGAGCAGCTCCTGCCTTTCTCGTTTGCCAGATTTTCGAATTGTAGGGGTTTTGCAAAAATAAAATAGAGTATCGGGCATCGTGGCAATGCCTTGTGATGCACGATCTATAGAGCTCCCTCCTACTCTCGATCTGACTTCATTGATCTTTCTGTTAAATGTGCTTGTTTCGAGAAACTGATTAAGCTGTGTTGAGCTGAAGGTGGAAGGAGCATTTGCAGAAGCAATATGCCGAACACTACAGCAAAAAAAAAACATTAGCGATATAATATCAAAAAACAACTAGACAAACCGAGATTCATGAGCTCTGTCTTCTCGAAGTTTTTCCAGAACTTCAAACTGCATTGAATAAGGTAGAGCAGCCAAAGCTTCCGGATCCATGACATCTATATTTTCTGGAACAATAATTTCGCGACGATGAATAGTATCGCCATCCGCGAATGCTGCTTCATCCCCGTCTTCTTCTTCGTCGGTTTTGAACAGATCAGCAAATTCATCTTTCGTTGCCTGATTGACACGTTCGGACTCAATTGAATCGGCAATTTCTTTCAGTTCTTCAGGATCAACAGGGGCATTTGCAGAGCCCTCAAGCTGCTTCTTTAATTCATGAATGGTTTTCAATTTCAATTGAGTAAGAAGAATCTTCTCAGCAGTTCTCTGCCATCGTAGTTCACTTGATTCCCTAAGGCGTCTCCTCAGAGCCAAAGTTTTACGCTTTAGCACTGGAGGTGGACCATCATAAACAAAAATGGGACGAATGCCAAACAAGAGAAGTCGGCAAATTCGTTTGAACATGCCTAAAAGTCATTCAGCTCAGCAAATACAGGAAGAAATTGCAATTGCAGCATACCTATCAAATGAGCATCCTGACGAGCCTGGCCGTCTTCGGACCGCATTGCCTTCAGGAACTGGAACAGCCAAAGAGAGACATCTATAGCGAGAACTCGAGATGTGAGTGCATCAAGAGGTATACATCGACCAGATGCAGATAATAGTGTCCATAATCCTTTAACACCCATTCAGCATTAAATTTAATAAGAACCTTCATTCAATGACCATCTCTAAAGTATTCAGGTCATGTTGCGCGGTAGTATCTAACAAAGGAGGCCGCGCCTCTCACATGCCAGTGAGGTGGTGCCCCCTGAATCTGTAACAATACAACCATCAAGGAATCTCTTCTCTTATCTAACATGTCTTATCATCATATAAATTAATACATTGTATTCACAATAGATCAGCTTCTTGTCTGAGATATTCACCAGTATCGCCTTGATGAAATGCCACGATGGCGCTTGGCTCCAGCTTGCGACAGTCCTGAGTGCCATGAGCAGTGACGCCAAATCCAAGAGGAATATCGCTCATGGACATAATGACGACACCTTGATATTTAGTAATTGAATCAGTAATACGACCAAGACCAGATTTAAGCACATGATTGCCATATAAGAATGACATCTCACTACTGGGTTTAACCCAGACCTTATTCTTGCTGTATTGAGCGAGATAATCTAATGCTGTCACATGCAGGCGGAACTTTCCAGTTTTAGTGAACTTTCCAAAGCATGTCCCAGCTGATAGAATAACATCTTTGGAGGCATGCTGAGCTTGACGAAGAACAGCTGCTGACATATAGAAAACACGATCTCGATGTATACGGAAGCAATAATCGCCATCAGAACGTTCAATCAGATGTCGTAATGAACGACCGAGAAATTTGGATAATTTCTCGAATAGTACAGCTGTCTCTTGTTCAGTTAAAGGTCTCATTGATGTTCAGATTCAATATTTGATTTCGAAATCAGTTCAAGTCCGTCACGGACTCCGAGTTTCCTCAAAAACCCACGTTTCACGTTTCGCACAAACAATTGAAAAGATGTCATCATCTGTCATTGATTATTCATCGAGCAGTAGCGATAATGAATCTGATGACAATCTCTTATATAATGATGGTGATAATCTTAATTATAGTTCTTGTGAAGAATTAGATCATACTGCTAGACAATCTAAAAAAAGAAAAGTCAACGATAGCCAAGAGATTATCATGACCGATTTCGAATTTTTTGATCTGAAATCTGATGATTTTCATTGTGTTAAGGCTATGCTATCTAACTGGCTTGATGGATACTATGATATTGATCTGACATCAATTTCAGATTCAATTTGTAATCAAGTTGTAGTTGGTACAATTGTCAAGACTGACAATCATGCTGTGGCATTAGCTACAATATTACCTTTATCACATCAGTGTATGATTCCAGTTAACAAATATCTTATAGATCGAGTTTCATCTGATTCCAAGCAATTATTGACATCGGGACAAAGAATTGGAGTCCTCATCTATGAAAGATTTCTGAATCTTCCTTGGCAACTAATCCCAGACATATTTGATTCATTACAAAAAGATTTGTTATGGGCTAGGCAGAATGTAGGTCCTGAATATGATTATGATTTGATCGTGTTTATTGCAAGGACCAATCCAAGCAAGAAATCCAAGAATATCACCTATCTATTTCAAGAGCAGGAAATGTTCCAGAAGGCCTCAATTCAGAGCTGTTCGTTTGCAGCAGTAATGCATGGAGGTGGTGTTAACACACGAACACAACAAAGAACTTTGATCGTATTTAAACGATCCAAACTTCCTGAGATTGCACGTCAAATGCGATCTGTATTTAAATAATATTTTAATGTTGTAATTAATTGTGTGATTGTTGAGATAGAATCTCTGCATTATATGCTAATAATTTCCTACATGTTCTGCATTTACTGTTTAGATTATATTCTCTCTTCAACTCCAATAACCTTCTCGCTAGCGATTCCATCTTAGCCATTAAACTTTCATCTTTCTCAAAGGTTTCCTGTAGCTGTTTATCTTGTTCCAGACCGAAATCTGCTTGAATAGATATTAGACGTTGATTGATCTCAACACCATTATCAATGATCATTTTTCGAATTCGAATGGCTTGTTCTCTCTTTAATTGATCTTCTTGTTCTGATATTTTCATTTGTAATTCTCTATGCTGATCCTGTTTGAGTTGTTCGATAGCTTTACAGTTGTTCAGCCTGCATGATTCCAAACTCTCTTTGATTTCCGCCTTTGCGTTTTTCTCAAACGATTCTTTCAATTTCTGTATTTCTGTTGCAAGTTGCTCATGCATATCGCGTTCAATAGATTTCTTCTGCTGGTTCAGTTTATTTTCATGTTCGATACTTAATTCAGTTAACCTATGTGTTTACATTTAGATGAGTTCTCATTATAATTATTCCAAACCTTTCTTGTCTATTTGCTTCCAGCCTTTCTTTCAAATTGTTAATTCCACATTGACGACGACATTCTAGATCATGTTGTAATGTCTCAATCTCAGTTAACAATCTCTGTTCATGATCAATTTCAAGATGTTTGAGTTCATCGTGAAGTTCCCTCTGTAATTCCCTCTTTCTCTCACATATTCTGTTAGATCGCATCTCAGCTAGATGTCTCTTAGATTCTGTAAGGCGTCGTTCACTTTCCATTTTCAATAACATTATGTGCTTCTCAATTTCTTCCTCTTCATATTTCGTCAATCTTCGTTGTTCTGCTTCTACTGCTGCATTGAATTCTTTCTCAATGCTGTCCTTTCGATCTTCGACTTTTTCCTGATTCACCATTTTTATGGCTTTAAGTAGATCACGTAAACGTTCTTGCATTTGCTTTTCAAGTGCATCAATCTGTACCTGACGTTTACGTTGAAATGATTCTCGAGCAAACTCTACAGCCTGATCGATTTCTTGGGACTTATTCTTGCGAATAATATCCAATTCTTTCTCCATTTGTTGTTGAAATATCGCTAATCGCTCTTTACCTTCCTGTTCTAGTGAGACTTTGGTTTCTTCTTTCTGCAGGAGCTCTGCACACAATTCTTCCTCTTTGCTCTCGTTCCTCTTGATTGAGGAATCATTCCTAAGGGCTTCTTGCAGAAGCTGTACTACTTGTTGCTCATCTTTGATGCTTTCTATTTGTCTATTCTCTTTATCATCTTTGTTCTTCTTCAATCGAGTAGACGTTTTGACCTTACTGGTGGTTTTTTTCCTACCTTTTCGAGGCGGTAACCTCTGAGATTTCAACATTTTTAACAATACACCTTGTCCGAATCCTATCAAGACAACGATGCCAGTCATGTTGCAGTCATAGATAACAATAATTTATTTAGAAGAAATCACTTTCTTTTTCTGGATCTTGTTTAAGATAATGTGAAGATCAGGAAGCATTCTTTTCAACGGTTCTAAGATGCGATGGTTAATAAATCGTAGATCGTGCCAGCGGAACAGAGAGCGAAATAAATCGCCATCTTTGGACATATCCATTAACAGATATGTCAATATATGGATCATTTTGGAAGGGAATAATCGAGCTAATGATTTGATATTATTCAGACCGAATCCATCTAATCGATAAAGTAACAGGTAAATAATAATTGAATCTATATCTCTATCAGCTTGTCGTAAACCAGGTATTTCACTAGAATACATTCAATGGTATTTCAGTTATCTGATACCACCTTACTTGAGTAATAGATCGAGGAGACGAGATTCCTTCTCAATAGATTGGGTGATATCAAGAACAAATGTGACCTGACTATTAGTGAGATGTGGATACTGAAAGAGAAGATTGTCTAAGAGCTGCTTGATTGGAGGTAATCGAGCTCGAAAGGCGAATTGAGATCCATAGAACGAACTGGTAGTCTTTAATAGATTAAATAACTGTTTTGCTGATATACTCGTATCGAGTAATAAATTGTTAGATACAATCCCACCTTCATTATCCACAATGCTAGACTTTCTACTTCCTCTTCCCATAATATGCTTTATGTTGTCCTTATCGACCACGCTCTCACTTGAAATTCCTCCATCTGTAATGCTTTGCTTTCTACTTCCTGCATTTGCAGTGACTGCTCTCCTGCTTCCAATGCCAGGCTTCATACGTCTGAGATTATAACTTGTACGATCCGATCTCCAAAGAATCACTAGAAACTATCATATCGACACCTTCAGAGGAGGATATCAAAAATGGAAAACAAATTCGGAGAACAATACGTTTAATGAGAAATGATACTGTTTAAATGAGTGTGCTAATAAGTGCAGATTATATACACTATACAGCAGCATACTTCTACAGCTGATAAACAAACTGTATAGAGCACATATATTACAACAAGTAATACAAATGTTACTAGATGAATGTCACTGATGTCGATAGAACTTTTATCAGAAATGCGCTCCTGTTTAGTCCTAGATCTGCTATTCTGCTATATCTTTTACATACTCGGTGATCGATAATCAAAAATCATTATGTCGATTCATATATACAAACCAGCATGTCCAGCAACATCGCAGGCTCTCTGTACATGTCCATCAATCAGCTCTCTTGTTCCTGGCACGGCTGCCAAATTCCAGGCAGATCTTCTCCATTGTGCGGTATCGCCGACGTCTTCCGATCAGTAATCACTATACACTTTCTAGATGATAATTCTAATGGTGTTTTCCAAAGTGTACCTCCAGTTATTTATCTACCCAGCAATCCTAAACGTCCGGTCAATGAATTCGAATTTAGAGCTTATGTGAAGTGAGATTTCACCTGATAACAAACCTTGATTTCACATTTTTGCAGGACCCATAAACTAGAACCACCATTGAGAAGCAATCACTGTAAGCCTGCAATTTGGCGTTTCTAATTGCCATAAAGTGTCTATGTTAGGTGTTAAGACAGCATTGCCTGTTGATCTAAAGTCTTTCGAATCGCGATGGCAGCATCGGATCATGCAGGTAGATGGCACACTTAACATGAGTTTTCAATCTGAACGGTCTCTTCAATAGCGTCCGCCAGCACCTCGTTGGCCTGCAATCTGCACAGCTTGCAACAAAGGCTCAATCTCTAACGATGCCTTACTATGCTGTCATGATTGTGGCCTCTCAATTCATGCTTTGTGCAGAGGGCCGTTTGTTAATCCAAAAAAGTTCTCAAGCCAGTTCTATTTATGCGAATCTTGCACCTTCTGCAATTTCTGCTCGCGCAAGGACAATCAGCATCTGACTAAAATATGTGATACCTGTACTGGAACATGGCATGTTTACTGCCTACAGCTTCCCCATTCAAGGATACATCCTTTATCTCAGGTCTCGTCTCGATATTTTAGATGTAAACGTAAGTATTTTTCGTCCTTAATAACTCTTGTTGATTGTTCTTTCTAAGGATGCACTGATGCTCCTTCCAATAAAGTAGCTGGCATCGAAGTCGTTCAGACTTCGACATTGCAATCAGTGGCTAATGGAAATAAGACCAACTTCAACAATGCAGATATGGAAGTGGACTCGGACGACACTTTAGATCAAGACGAAACGAGTAGTGACGAAGATTAATTGATTGTTCTCTTAATGCGCTTTTTAATGTATTAAACACAGCGATTGGACAATTCACTCTTTTGCCATTTCGCGAATCAATGTCGAAGTTAGGCTTTTCGGTCGTTCAATTGGCTAAGTAACCAGAGTCAGCAGAAGCGAAGAAATGAACGATGGCAATCGATTCTTACCAATCCCATAATACGGTCGGTGACTAAACTTGATAAAACACCCATGGATCGACTGACACCAAAGAGAACAGTGTAGAAAGAGTCTTCAGTGAGCCCATAATAGCTTAAAAGGACGCCGCTATGAGCATCCACGTTTGGATAAGGATTTGAGACTTTTCCGAGTTGTTTCAGAATGTCAGGAACAACCTGATTTCGAATTACTTAATTAATGAATCATCTGGAATGTTACTGACTGTGTATAGATCACGAACCAGTTTGAAAAGCGGATCATCTGGCATATGTTTAAGGGCAAATTCTCTTTGACATAAATAACGAGGATCTGTTTGGCGCAATACGGCATGACCATAACCAGGGACTACTTTTCCACTGTTTAAAGTATCCCATACGGCTTGTTTGAGCTCGTCGAGAGATACTTCCCCTGGATTCACGGTTAAAGCACGTTACGAACACAAATCGCGATACCTTCTCCAAGCCGACTTCGAAGTTGTTTGATCCAACGTAAAACTTCCTAGGTTGGACATTTAGAAAATAGCGGAGCAATACATTAGCTGTTGGTTACTTGATTCGCTAATCCATGAAGAGGTCCAGCTAAGCCGTTCATGCCAGCACTAAAGCTCAGATAGGGATCGGAGAGAGCGGAACCAACTAGATGCGTTGCATGGGCACTGACGTTGCCACCTTCGTGATCGGAATGAATGTTCATGTATAACCTCATCAAATCCGCAAATGGCTCATCGTTCTTGAAGCCTAACATCTGGGCGAAATTAGCCGACCAATCCAACGACTTATCGCTGGAGGGTTCAGAACGATTTTTAAACGTATTCAAGTAGATTCTGGCCGCGACTTCTGGTAGCTTTGCGATCAAATCCAGAGAATCATCAAGATAATACTTCCAGTAATCCGTTTTAGGAATGCCCCTTTCATAAGCCTTGACAAACTTGCTATCGATCTGGAGTGCTAGGACCGCTGAAGAGAGTTGGGTCATAGGATGCATACTATCTGTTGGGAATCGGTTGATAGCATCAACTACATGAGATGGTAAGCGTGATCTGTTGTGTAAATCTTGACACAAATCTTCTGCATGTTCCGGCGTTGGTAGCTCTCCAGTCATCAGTAACCACAACAATCCTTCAGAGAGCGGCTGAGAACCGGGCTTTCGTTTTGGGAGGTTGTTCTGCAATTCAGGAATGGAAAACCCGCGAAACCGGATTCCTTCGTCAGCATCGAGAAGAGAGGTCTGTAATCAGTTGTAAAACCAAGAACAAAAATGATCAAGAGCGAACCTCAGTGAGAAGGGCGGGAATACCTCGCATACCACCGATAATTTGATTGACTGTGACATTCCCTACAGTTTTATTTCCATACGTCTTCCGTAATGCCGCTATGCTTTCTCTTTGCTTAGGAGCGAGTTTTGCAAGATGAGATGCCAACATCTAAGAAGCAATCAGTCCCAAGCTAAAATGAGAGTGGCATTATACGGATAGCTGCCTAGAAGGAGCTGGTATACGAATAGGGAAATGTCTGAACAATGAGTGCATGTTGACAATGAATTAGATATGATATGATATGATGGAAATGATACGAAAGAAGCTGATGTAGGTTATGATGTGATAGATGACGGTGTCACTGTTACGGAGACGGAGCTCTCCCACTCATGAAATGTGTCATAATATCATAACCATGTCATCTAATAGCTGCGGTATCCCTATGTAAAGCTTGCATTTCTACCAATCTCATCCTAGTACAGTAACCCATCATAACATCAACTGAAATTGGTAAGTTTAAGGTAAATATAATCGTATTCATGCTGTTAAATCTACCTTTTTGGGTGGAGCAGGACTTCAGTGATGATTTTGAATTTAAGTGTATCACATCATACTGTCATAGAAGTACAGTTCTGTCAATCTGTAATTTCTCGGCTATCTCTGCCGAATGACATCAGCTGATCCAAGAATTGACTGGATAGCTGCCATCATTTGCAAAGGGCTTGACATCGAGCGTAATGAGTTCGATAATAATGTCGCCAAACATCCAAGTAAGCTGTCTTTTATCCTGGTTCAGAAAACACCTAATAAATGAGCAGAACTGCAATTTTTCCTAAATGATGGTGGTGTTGGATCTTACATAATTCTCCACACCGAATTTGATCATAAGCAACATGTTGAGGGCGAGGAGAGTCCCGGCCCAGCTACGATTGCTATAGAATCCACAGTCCATGATCTGGATCGAATTAGAGCAATGTTCCTGATTAAGACAGTATCGGGATCTGTAAATCCTACTAAGATTTCATCTCAGGTCTATAGGAATGTATCACGACGCTATCCTAGCTTAGCTTTCATGTGCTTAGGTTTCATTCTCAGTAATGCCAGGTCATTCACTTCTCATGCTCACTCAAATCATGTCTAATGTCTATCTGCCTATGGTGGACCCATCCTCGCCTGATCAGGCATCAGGCAGCCCTCTCTCAGAATCCGTTCATGTTCGTGGTGAGCTCACATCGAATATGAACAAGTTTGTGTCACAAGTTCAGCATACCATTCAACAAATTGGAGGAGAGATACTTTTGCAAATTCCCAATGTCGGTTTTGCTATATCTTCTTTGTGTTTGATTTATAAACCCCTGTCATATAGGTTGAACTCAAATCGATCTTATCATTGAAGCAAGAGATGGATGTAGATCTTCTTACACAGCTAGAAGCTACATTAGAAGATTGGAGCAGTATGATAGCGTCTGTCCTAGAATCCCAATCCACCAAACAAGTGGAAACCTTCAAAGGGCCTTTAGCTGAGATTGAACATTGGCGCAATAGAGATGCGATTTTGACAGCTTTAGTTGAGCAATTGAACTCTGAATTTGTCAGTGAAAAGTTTAAATTTCATATATTCGTCCTATTTAGCAGGAAACTTAGGTTGAAACAACAATTAATGTGCTAGAAGAACTACAGCTTGATTCCATTCCGGTATTCAAGGAACGAATCACAGAGCTTGAGAAAATGTCAGAGGAAGCTAAAGATAACGTCAAGTTCTTATCTACACTTGAAAGACATTTTAAGAAGCTCCAAACAGGTCTCTGGGACCAGATTTTATGTATCTGGTGCTAATGAGCTTTGTTAGGCAATATCGCGACACTTGCTGAACGTATACCAAACATGATGAACCAATTAAGGATGGTCTGGATCATCTCTCGACATTATAATAAGGATGAGCGTATGGTGCCTCTTATGTGCCTGATTGCTCAACAAATTGCAACAAACGCTGCCAATGAGATTAACGTAAAGACGATATTCCGGAAGAAACCAAAGTAAACGTCAGAGTGCTTTTTTTGTCATTTATCTGATTTGTTTGAAGAGTTGCGATGGCGACAATCGAAACTGCTCGAGAGGTTCTTTTAACCTGGTTTTCTTCGTATAAAGCCGCAAGGCTCAAAGTTTGTCAAAACTTTGTTCTGTGTAGCTCGTGATATAACGATTTTTGATATTCAGATTGAAAGTCACGGGATGGAAAGTCGATGGGAATTTGATCGTAAGAAGCTCTTTGATCAAACAAATTATATGGCAAGAATATGCGACAATCTGTATCAAATTGCAGAAACCCTTTCGCAATTCAATCAGTTCCTTGGAAGCGATTTGAAACGGGTGACCAAGGATACTGTTGGGATCGACGAAGTGATTCAAAAAGTTGATCATCTGGTTACCCCTTTGGAAAATTTACCATTCAACATTTTCGATATGAGGTACAGTACGAGCTGGGAACAAGTTATGAAGAGTTTCAATGAAAAAGTCTTGGAGATTGAGATTCGGACTAAGAACTTTATCACCAACTCATTCCAGAAACTACGCTCTGCAGAAAGTGCATTTCAGCTTTTATGGAACTTCAATGACATCAACACCAGAGAGGCATTTCGTAATGAAATGGCCGATAAGTTTAAGTTAGTACTTGAACAGTATCGTACAGAAGTAGAGCGAATTCAGAGTTTGTTCGAGCAACATAAGTGTGTATCTGGTTGATTTTATACTAAAAGAAACGCTCACTATTTGCTTTAGGAGCAATCCACCATTACCGAAAAATCAGCCTCCCTGTGCTGGCGCCATACATTGGGCAATGTCATTATATATGACTAGCAAGAAAACCATTCTGAAACTGCAAAAGATGGATAATCTGCTTACTAGTGAAGTCGGTAAGCCGGTTGCAGAATATTACCTTCAAGTTGCTCAAGAAATTGATCACTTTCGCGCCGAATTGTTAGAGCAATGGAATTCTACAGTTCATGATATTGTTAATAAGCGACTTAAGGAGCACATTCTTGCCATATCAACATCAGGGATTATCTATGTCAATTTCTCTCATGATCTCATTGGCATAATTCGCGAATCTCGCTATCTTGATCGCCAAGGTATAGGAATCCCTCGGCTAGCGCTAGACGTCTCGCTGCAAGCATCTACTTTCCATCTCTCTGTCACTCAATTAAACGGAATGCTCCATGAATATTATTCTGCTATATCAGCTCTCAATGATGTTGAGAAACTTCTATTACGTTCAAAAATCGTTAAGCTCAATAAGATTCTAGGTCAGTTTACAGGAACCGGTTTTTGTCTGGCTGAGTATTTTCCGCAGAAGCTGGATTTGATCCTCTTAACTGGAATTCTCTTGGTATAATGGATTTCATTCACTCATGTAATAGAGGATTGACAGAATTCAACTCGATCGTGAATCGTGTCACTAAAAATCGAATCTCCATTGAAGTGATGCTGACTGAAACCGCCATAAATGGATTTCTCATTGATTTTTTTAGGATATAGTAGCCGATATCGAATCCGCTTCTCTCTTCAATGTTGAGAAGCTGAAGCAGACGTACAGAATTGAAGATTTCCGTGATGTAATAGAGAAGCAGAGGCGAGCGGTCATCGAGGGCTTGTCAAGGAAATATGGAAGTATTCATACAATGATGTTGAAGATCGAAGAATCTGTTAATAATTCCGATACGGGTAACAGGCAACGTAGTTTCCACGAGATCTCCTTCTAATGAGTATTCAGGTCGGTGTGAGAAGATGGCTGAATATTACAAGTATTGGGAGCAAATCTTGTTCAAAGCAATCTCTCGGTTGATAGTTCGGGGATTGATTAGCTTCCAACAACTACTTTGTGTAAATGATAAACGAAGTCAGAGGACTTCAACGGCAAATGCCGCTCGTTTACTCTTGGTGGTCGTGGCTGAGATGAATCCACCTGACATTGTTTACAGACCAGCCCTTCCTGATATTTACAAATTTCTTTCTACCATACTAACCAACATAGTCTCCAGCGCCAAAGGTTTCTCAGTAATTATCACTGGTTCTATTTGCTTTAACAATGATTTTAGGTTTTGTTCGCTGGATGAACAACTCCTGTATTGAATGCCCACCGGTTCCATTAACAGACGGAGAAGAGAAGCTCTACACATTCTATGATGATGTCTCACAGAATCCAGCTGTCATTAAAGTGATGTTGTCAGTTTCTCAAGCAATTCAGAAAGTGTTCAACAATGTCGATCTGTATATCGATACCTGGAGAAGATATGATTCAGAATTCAGCTTGTGGAATCATAAAAAGCTTAGCCACTTGGAACGCATGAAAAATCGGAAAATATCAGTCGTACGTTGTCATGGGTTTGTACGGCTGCAACAATATTCAGGACATCATATTAGGTTCATTTTGATAATCGACTTCTACGTTATGCTCTGCTGTCCAATAGAGTGTCGACTGTTTCTCCTTACAAAGATATTGACTTCATCCGGGTCGATTGTCAGCCGATGATTATAGCAGTGAAACAGCAAGCCGATGTTTGGGTTCAAGCCTATGGTGACATTCTTCGTTCGATGTCATTGCAAATGCTACATTCTCTTACTGAAAAGATTGGCTCTCTCCGTGAAAGGCTTACAGCGCCTACAGAGACACTCGATCAATTACAAACCATCCTTGGTACAATCGTGGAAATTCAGGACAGCAATATGGATATGCATCTGGAGTTTCATGATGTGGCTGAGAAATTCAGAACTCTAGAGGTACGCTGAGAGCAAAAACAGGCGACAATCGAAAGTAACTATTGATGCAGGTGTATAATATAGAAGTGGACCAAAAGACTGTTGCATTAGTTAACAGCATATCCGATGAATGGAATCAGTTAGTGCTGCAATCGAAATGCATCGATAAGGCTCTCTTGCGAGTGAAACAGAAGTTCATGCAAGTTGCCGAAGAAGGCGTGCAGAATTTTGCAGCAAGTACCTGCGAAATAAAGAAGAAGATTTTCCAACAGGTATCTCTAATTCTTTAGAAACCTTGAATCTAACTATCTGTTTAGGGACCATTATCAGTAGGAACAAATTTAGAGGATGGATTGGAATCGTTGAAGTTATTTTCTACTGAATTGGAGTCAATGTTTCGAACAAGTGCAGCTTTAATCAATGCACAACGTTTATTTGGATTACCTGTTACACCATATCCAGACTTACAAGCTGCTCATGATGCTCTGCGTCTCTGTCAACCTATTTATGACATTTTCATTGATTTTCAAAAAACTGTCAAAGAATGGTCGCTCTTATTATGGGTCGACTTAGATCTCGACATGATTGACAAATCCAGCGAGAAGTGGACACAACAGCTGAGCAAATTTTCTGAAAAGCTGCAAGCGGTCCCGGTTTTCAGGTAGATTTCCATAGAGTGATTTTCTATACATCTCACAAATCTTTGCAGGAAACTTCAAGAACGCATTGTAGGATTCAGAGAAAGTATCCCATTGATGGCAAGCTTAAAGAACCCTGCTATTCGTCCAAGGTTAGAAATTTACCCATTCTGCTTTGGTGTTTTTAACTTAGTTGGCTGTAGGCACTGGACCGAAATTATGAATAAGACAGGAATTAAGTTCGAGTTGAACCAAAAGACTTTCACTTTGGGAAATTTGTTCCAAATGCAGCTTCACACATTTAAAGATCAAGTCGATGAGATTACGACTGCTGCTGTTCAAGAAGCTCGTATTGAAAAGGTTATTACATATTGTCGTAATCTTGAATAGATTCAAACCTGACTGGCTGTATTTAGGAGCTTGGAAAGATTTCGTCAAATTGGAGCTCAAAACAGTTTCCAATGGCCCCATATCGAAACGATGATAGCAATGAGGGATTACGTTTACTGCACGATACCAGTGAAGTGATTGCTGATCTTGAAGATAGCGTTCTAAACCTGCAAACTATGTCGAATTCGAGGTGATTTATGGCCATGATTTATTGAATTGGCATTGATTGTGTGATCAGATACATTAGCTGTTTTGCTGATGAAGTACGGAAATGGGAGAGAGATCTTAATCATGTTATTGAGACAATTGATATCTGGGTTATTGTCCAAAGAAAGTGGATGTATTTGGAAGGCATATTTGTTGGAAGTGATGATATTCGAATGCAGCTACGAGATGCAGCCAAAGCTTTTGATAAAGTCGACAGCGATTTCAAGAAGATCATGTCATCAACAAGCAAGAATGCCAATGTTCTAGCAGCATGCAGTGTTGATAAGCGTATCGATGATCTTCGTAGGCTTTCAAGTGAGCTTGATATTTGCCAGAAAAACCTCTCCGATTATCTTGAGCGAAAGCGCAATGCATTCCCGAGGTAAATGTTGCAATTCTCAGCTAGTGGAATGGAATGATTCTCATTTATTTTGTAGGTTCTTCTTTATTTCTGATGATGAACTGCTGTCAATATTGGGTACAACCGATCCAACATGTGTTCAGGTTCATATGCTGAAACTCTTCGATAACGTGAAACTTTTGAAATTTGCTCGTGGTGATACAGTCGTCAGCGGGATGCAATCGTCTGAAGGAGAATATTTTCTGTTTAAAAATCAGATTGCGACTAATGGTGCTGTTGAGCAATGGATGACTGGAGTGGAAGAAGAAATGGGACGTACTCTCCGTTTAATCTGCAAGCAGGCTGTCTTCAAATATCCGAATCAAAAGAGAATCGAATGGATTACAGAGAATTTGGGTATGGTTGGAATCGTGGGTGGTCAAATCTGGTGGACCTGGCAGGTTGAAGATGCTTTCCGTCAAGTTAAGGTCAATAATAAGCATGCTGTCAAACATCTGGCACAGAAGTTAACTAAACAGCTTTCCGATCTGGTCGATTGTGTTCGATCAAATGATATTGATGGACACACACGAAAAAAGATCAACACCATGATTATCATTGATGTCCATGCTCGTGATATTGTCGATCGATTCGTTAGAGATTCTATATTGGACGCTCGAGAATTTGATTGGGAATCCCAGTTGCGTTTCTACTGGCGTCAAGATGTTGATGATATTCGTATCAGACAATGTACTGGTGAATTTAAATATGGATACGAATATCAAGGTCTCAATGGTCGTTTGGTTATTACACCATTAACAGATCGATGCTATATGACATTAACTCAAGCTTTGACATTTCATATGGGTGGATCACCAGCAGGACCTGCTGGTACTGGCAAGACAGAAACAGTTAAAGATTTAGCTAAAGCTATGGCATTGCTTTGTGTTGTTACTAACTGTGGTGATGGGCTCGATTATCGTGCTATGAGTTCAATATTCTCTGGTCTAGTTCAGGCTGGTGCTTGGGGCTGTTTCGACGAATTCAATCGAATTGATCTTGAAGTTCTATCGGTTGTATCTACACAGTTACGATGTATTCAAATGGCATTAAAATCTGCTAAGGATAAGTATGAGTTTCCTGATTTTCATGGTTCATAATTAAGCCATTTGAATCAGGTTTGATTTTATGGGTCGAGAAATTCGCTTGCGGTCGTCATGTGGCTTCTTTATCACCATGAATCCAGGTTATGCTGGACGTACTGAATTGCCAGATAATTTGAAAGCATTATTTCGGCCTGTCACAATGGTTATTCCCGATCTGTTACAAATCTGTGAAATCATGCTGTTTAGTGAAGGATTCTCATCAGCTCGTATATTAGGTCAGATACCCAGAGCTACATATTTACTTTATTAAAACGTTTTATAGCAAAGAAGATGACTGTTCTATACAAGCTATCTAGTGAGCAATTATCAAAGCAATGTCATTATGATTTCGGATTGAGAGCACTAAAATCGGTTCTGGTTATGGCTGGTGCGTTAAAACGCGATGCTCCAGAATTTGATGAGAATATGGTGTTAATGCGAGCACTTCGTGATATGAATCTGCCCAAATTTGTCTATGATGATGTACCTCTGTTCTTGGGTCTGATTAATGATCTGTTCCCGGGAGTTGAATGTCCTCGTGTTGGACATCAGCAATTAACTGCTTCCGTTCGTGAAGAACTCACAACTCGTGGATATCATCACAGTAATGAGGCATTATTCAATCTACAAGTTGATAAAGTTGTTCAACTATATGAAACTATGTTAACAAGACATACCTGTATGGTTGTTGGTCCAACTCGTGGTGGAAAATCTCTTGTAATTGAGACATTAACTCGAGCACAATTATTAGCATTCTCAACTGTTGTCAAGACCCAGATTCTCAATCCTAAAGCACAATCTGTATCAGAATTATATGGTGTTCTGGATCCCATGACCAGAGATTGGACTGATGGAGTTCTATCCAAAATATTTCGTGAAGCAAATGAGCCCCTAAAACCCGATCAGAAAGAGATGCGCTGGATTATCTTTGATGGAGATGTTGATGCTCTTTGGGTTGAGAGTATGAACTCGGTTATGGATGATAATAAGCTTCTCACATTACCGAATGGTGAACGTATTCGGCTACAAGATCATGTGAAATTATTAATAGAAGTTGCTGATCTTCAACATGCATCTCCTGCAACAGTTAGTCGATGTGGTATGGTCTATGTAGATCCTAAGAATCTTGGTCATCAACCATTTCTCGGTATGATAACTTAACGCGATTCTTTCTCTATTTTAATTTCAGTATTTGCAGAAAAATGGTTGAATAGCCGAGCTGGAACCAATCCGAAAGAAGCAGCTGCATTAAAGCCGATATTACAGAAGTATATTGATATTAGTGTTGAATTCGTAATGGGCCCATCTACGTCTAATGATAATAATAACTTACGATATGTAATTCCACTATCTGCATTAAATCTAGTAGAGCAGTTCTGTGCTCTATATAGTTCTGTTCTGGGATCTGAACAAACCGATGATGATGCTCTGCTGGAATCCTTGACTATATTCTGCTTAGTTTGGTCATTGGGTGCATCCTTACTAGAACAGTCACGACCACGATTTGATTCTTTTATTAAGCAGGTCAGTAATAATGTATATTGGTCATCTGTAATGCTTTAGCTTAACGTTCTCATTAGTTAAGTGGAAGGCCTACCGTATTTCCAGCACCTTCAAAATCTCAGCTACCTAGCTCATCACTATTTGATTGGTATTTTGATATCAAGGCAAAGAAATGGGTTGCCTGGGCTGATGATGTCGAGGACTATGTTGCTCCAGATCCTTTCCAATTCGGTCAGATATTAGTTCCAACAGTTGATACTGTATGTTATACATATATGCTACAAAGATATACAGAAGTTCAGAAACCATTCTTAATGGTTGGTGCATCAGGAACTGCTAAGACTGTTATCATTCAGAGATATATGAATAATCTTGATCCAGATCGCTATAACTCCCTCAATATTAATTTCTCATCCCGAACTTCTTCTATCGATGTACAGCGTATCATTGAGGATAATGTTGATAAGCGAACTGGACACATTTATGGTCCTCCTTCCGGAAAGAAATTGACTGTTTGCTTTGATGATCTAAATATGCCAATTGTTGATAAATATGGGACACAACAGCCAATTGCATTATTGAAATTCTTATTAGAGCGAGGCATCATGTATGATCGAGGTTCAGATCTTGCACTTCATTCAATACGAGATTTGTTATATATAGCAGCTATGGCACCTCCTGGTGGTGGACGTAATCCTGTTGATCCAAGATTTATATCTCTATTTGCTGTTATTAATGTCGCCTTCCCATCAACTGAATCACTTCATTCCATTTATTCATCTATACTAACACAACATACAAGATCATTCTCAAATTCCATTCGAGATTTAGTACCAACCATAACAGCAGCTACAATGAAAGTTTATTCTGCTCTTATTGATCGCATGCCTGCCACACCATCCAAATTTCATTACATATTTAATCTTCGTGATTTATCACGAATATATGAAGGATTATGTTTATCATTACCTGAAGTTGTTTCTGAGCCAGCTATATTGATTCGTTTATGGAGAAATGAATGTCTTCGAGTGTTTCATGATCGACTTATTACTGATGATGATAGAAGGATTATACAGGAAGAGATTCTGGGAAAAGTCGTGAAAGAATACTGGCCCTCTTATATGACCAATGTCATGGCTAATCCGGTTCTGTTTGGAGATTTCCGAAGAGCGAACAGTTCGACTGAAGCGATTCGTATATATGAAGATCTGGGTAAGGCTCATTATATTCCTTAATGATTTCGTTTGTAATTATCTTACAGCCACATATGAAACAGTTCGAGCTGTTTTTGAGGAGACTCTTACTCGATATAATTCCAATAATTCTTCAATGACAATGAATTTGGTTCTTTTCCAAGATGCACTCGAACATCTAGTTCGTATTCATCGTATTGTCAGGATGCCAAGAGGAAATGCATTATTGGTTGGAGTTGGAGGAAGTGGCAAACAAAGCCTTACTCGTTTAGCAGCATGCTGTGCTGACTGCTATTTGTTTGAAGTTCAATTAAGTCGTGGTTATGGAGAAGCTGAGTTTCGAGAGGATTTGAAACGTCTTTATGGGCGTCTCGTTAAAGAGCCAGTCGTCTTTATGTTTAGTGATGCTCATGTAGTCGATGAATCATTCTTAGAGCTCATTAACAATATGTTAACCACGGGTGTTGTTCCTGCCTTATTCTCAGATGAAGAAAAATCGTCCTTAATTGAATCTGTTCGGAAAGAATTCGATAATGGATCTGCAGCTGGAATCTGGCCTCTTATTATCAATAGGTTTGTGATAGTATTTTAGAGGAATTAGTGAAATTGATTTCCTATGTAGATGTCGTGACAATTTACATATTGTATTGTGTATGTCACCAGGAGGGGATCAACTTCGAAGACGTTGTAGATCATTCCCTGGCTTAGTCTGTAATACAGTTATAGATTGGTTCTTCACATGGCCAAGCGATGCATTACTTGCTGTTGCTAATCATTTTCTCTATGATGAACAAGTACCAGAAGAACATAAATCCCAAGTTATACAGCATATGGTAAAAATTCATCTCTCTGTACAATCATATAGTGTCAAATTTATGCAAGAATTGAGACGACACAATTCAGTTACTCCCAAGAACTATCTCGGTATAATCATGCAATGATGTATGCTTGTAGGTTTAATTATCATGTTTAGATTATATTGGCAATTATCGAAGGAAACTGTCGGAATGTCGTCTGGAGAATGATAGAAAATCCAAGAGGCTAGTTGGTGGACTGCAAAAGTTGATAGAAGCAGCAGAGGCTGTTGATGCTATGCAAGAAGAACTAAAAGAGAAGAAAGTAATCCTATTAATATTGTCATATCTGATATGAAGGGATTTTAACAATGTTCAGGTTATTGTTGACGCAGCTGCTATGGAATGTACTAAAATGATCGAACAAATTCGACAAAGAAGTGCAGAAGTTGAACAGAAACGAAAACTCGCCAATGAGAAGAACCATGATCTTCAATTAGAAGGCGAACGTATCGCTCAAGAGAAGAAACTTGCTGAGGAGGCGCTAGATGAGGCTTTACCTGCATTAGAGGCAGCTGCTGAGGCACTCAAGAACTTGAAGAAGGATGATATTACTATGGTGAAATCTTATGCTAATCCACCTGGTTCTGTTAAAGACGTTTGTCAATGTGTTCTTGAATTAAAACCATTCGGAAAGGAAGATCCATCTCAAGGATGGGTATCATCTCTTTGATTCAATATATTGTCATTGCTCTGATTATGGCCTTTCAGGCTGGAGCTAAATCAATGATGAGCGATCCGGCATTCTTATCTAAACTCCAAAATTATCCACGAGATGACATTACTGATAAACAAGTTCAGAAAGTTACCAAGATTCTGAAGAAGAAGACCGATGCAAAATCAGCTGTCACTGTTGAGAATCTGGGTAACCTTATCTGCTTATAAAGTAATCCATCGGGTTTATGTTCAATGTAGATCGAATAAGTGCTGCTGGTAAAGGTCTGCTTGTATGGGTTCTAGCAATTATTGAATACAATCGCGTTGCCAAGAATGTTGAACCTCGAAGGAAGAAGGTCAAAGCTATGGAGAAAGAAATGGCACAATCACAGGCAGATCTACGTCAGATTCGGACTGAACTCGGCCAGTTGGAAGCCGAAATTGCTCAATTGAGTCAAAGTTACGAAGAGAAAAGCACTGAATCTCGTGAACTAGCACAAGAAGCTGAGAAGATGGCTCAATATTTAGCAGCTGCGAATAAGCTGATTCAGGGTCTGGGAAGTGAGAGAACTCGTTGGTCCAAAGATAAAGACGAGCTACAGATCAAGAAGACGCGATTTGTTGGTGATTGTGTTCTAGCAGCTGCATTCCTATCATATACTGGAGCTTTTACATTCAGCTACAGGAATGAGATGATTTACAATGATTGGCAATCAGATTTGATATCAAGAAAAGTACCTCTGACAAGTCCATTTCGATTAGAAGTTCTTCTAACAACACCTGTTCAAATCTCATCTTGGGTTAGTGAAGGTTTACCAGCAGATGAGTTATCCATACAGAATGGTATTCTCACGACACAAGCGTCAAGATTTCCTCTTTGTATCGATCCACAAATGCAAGCTCTTAAGTGGATTAAAGAAAGAGAGTCTCGTGTCAAGAAGCTAACCGTTCAAACTTTCAACGATCCCGATTTTCTCAAATATCTCGAACTTTGCATTCAGTTTGGAAATCCATTTTTATTCGAAGGAGTTGATGAAGATGTCGACCCAATTATCAACCCAATTCTGGAAAAGAATTTTATCGTATCTGTAGGGACGTTCTCACACATTTATGCCAGTTGTGATTTGTTTTAGGGGTCAGGAAAACAATTACAGCTTGGAGAGAAGCTAATCGATTGGGATGATGGATTCCGACTATACATGGTTACAAAATTGAGTAACCCGGAATATTCAGCCGAGTTAGCTGGGAGAACCATGATTATTAATTATAGTGTGACATTAACAGGATTAGAAGATCAATTACTGGATGTTGTTGTTGGTAATGAGAGGCCCGATTTACAACAACAACGAGAAGAGTTAATTCAGACGATGAGTAAGAATAGCATCAAGCTCGCTGAATTGGAAGCTGTTCTACTTCGTGTATGTTCGACGACATTTTATCTATTGAAAAACTGAACGCTGTGATACTTTAGGAGCTGACAGAAGCTACTGGAAATATTCTTGAGAACTCAGTACTGATTGGGGTTCTGGAGAACGCCAAAAGCAAATCCGTCTCAATTGCAGAACAGCTGGAGGAAAGTGCAATTACTGCTGCTGAGCTGGAGAAAGTAACTGCTGGATATCGACCAGCTGCACATCGTGGTGCCATTCTGTTCTTTGCTATGGCTGGTCTATCAAATATCAGTAAGATGTATGAATATTCACTATCATCATATCTGCTTCTGTTCTCGCGAGCTTTGACAACAAGTGAACGAGATCCCATGATTAATTACAGACTGAAGAACATCATCCTGAAATTAACAAAGATGGTCTATGATTATGTTTGTACTGGAATATTTGAGCGACATAAGCTCATGTTCTCTTTTCAAATGACGGTCACAATTATGGAAGATAGTTTAGATCGACAAGAATTAGATTTCTTTTTGAAAGGGAACGTCGCTTTAGACAGCGATGACAAAGTGAAACCAGCTGAATGGATTGGTTCTAAGGCCTGGAAAGATCTGCAGAAATTGTCCACTGCCAATGCTATATTTAATGATGTTCGCAAACATATTCAGACATATTCTGATGAATGGAAACGATGGCAGGTATGAGATTGTTGATTGGGAAATATATAGAATGTAAATCTGTATTAGGAACGTGAGAGGCCTGAAGATGATCCAATGCCTGGTGATTTCACATCGAATCTTTCCCGAATGCAGCAGATGTTGATTATGAGATGTCTCCGACCTGATCGTATTTACAGCTGTGTTAGACGATTCATTATTGAGACGATGGGAGATTCATATTTCGTCCAACCTCCAGTATTGGAGTTCAATAGAATTCTGGCACAAACTTCTTCAAAGAGTCCAGTTGTCTTTATATTATCACCAGGCGCTGATCCCATGATCGAGCTCGATAAGCTGGCTGATCAGAACGAGGTCAAGCAAGCTAATAGATTCCGGCATTTAGGTAAGCTGGTGATCGATGTTATCCAATCAAAAGAAATCTGATTGTATTGCAATATAGCTTTGGGACAAGGTCAGGGTGATATTGCTTTATCACTATTAAAACTAGGATCATCAAGAGGATTCTGGGTTGTATTACAGAACTGTCACCTAATGCCATCTTGGCTCAAAACATTAGAGAAGACATTAGAATCATTGTCATTGACATCAGTTCATCCAGATTTTCGTCTATGGTTAACAACAGACCCAACTCCTAGATTTCCATTAGGTTAGTCTGTTCATCAGATCTTGCAGAGTTTTAATTCTAATTCTTTGAGTAGGTGTTTTGCAGAGATCAATGAAAGTTGTTACTGAGCCACCTGATGGTCTTCGATTGAATATTCGTAGTAATTATTCACGTATTACTGATGATATGCTACATGATTGTCATCATCCTGTATTTCCATCATTAGTTTATGTATTGAGTTTTTTCCATGCTGTTGTACAAGAACGTCGAAAATATGGCAAGATAGGCTGGAATGTACCTTATGATTTCAATGAGAGCGACTTTAATGTATCTTTCCGCTTATTGTCCATGTATTTAACAAAGGCTTGGCAGAACCAGGACGAGATGATTCCCTGGGACTCATTTCGTTATTTAATAGGAGAAGCAATGTATGGAGGCAGAGTAACTGATAGCTATGATCGACGTGTTCTTATCACATATCTTGATGAATATATGGGAGACTTCTTATTTGATAAGTCTCAGGAATTCTACTTCTCTAGATCTGGATTTGATTATGATATTCCATCTGCTACATCAGTACACGAATATGATGAACGAATTCAGCAAATACCATTAGATTATAGCCCGGAAGTGTTTGGTCTTCACAGCAATGCTGAAATTGGCTATTACACAAACGCAACCAAGCAGATGTGGAAAGATTTAATCGATTTACAGCCTCGAACTGTGACAACAGGATCTGGCACATCACGTGAAGATATTATAACAAATGTAGCAAGTGATATTCAACACAAGGTACCAGAACCTTTTGATATTGTCACTATACGAAAATCGTTTGAATCTGCAGCTGCTATTCGTACAAATCGACCTGAGGAACCAACCCCACCTACTGCTGTTGTATTATTGCAAGAATTAGAACGATGGAATATATTAGTTACGAAAATGGCAGCTTCGTTGGTGGACCTGCAGAAGGCTCTAACAGGAGAGATCGGGATGTCAGCTGAACTAGAATCTCTGGCGACATCATTGTATAATGGATATCTACCTGAGATGTGGAGACCATTAGCACCTCAAACTAAGAAGATGCTGGGTAGCTGGATGCAGCATTTCCAGAGAAGACATGATCAATATTTGCAATGGATTAGAGATAGAGATGATCCAGTTGTTATGTGGCTTAGTGGTCTACATATTCCTGAATCTTATCTAACTGCTCTAGTACAAACTACATGTAGACGAAGGAAATGGTCTCTGGATAAATCAACATTATATACCAAGGTTACAACAATGATTAGTGCTGATCAAGTTAAAAGCAGACCTGTTGATGGATGTTATATTCAAGGATTATATCTTGAAGGGGCTGGATGGGATCTCGAGAAATCGTGTCTAGCTCGACCGAATCCTAAGCAGCTGATTGTAGAACTTCCCATATTGCAGGTTATACCTATAGAAGTGAGCAAGCTGAAGTTAGCGAACATATTCCGAACACCAGTCTATGTAACTCAGGATAGAAGAGGCGGTATGGGAGATGGATTTGTATTTGAGGCTGATCTATCTGCTATGGAACATTCAAGTCATTGGATATTACAGGGGACTGCCCTTGTATTAAATACTGATATTTAATTCATCTAAACATATCGATCTCCAAATAAATCACTAAATCATATATTGCACTCTGGCGTGATGGTAGGGCGAGGAGGGATTATTGATCTTGGGAGTGAGGATGGCGTATATGACAGATCTCTGCAGCAGCAGAGCGGGCCCAAGAGGATCCCATAGTGACGCTTAGACAATCTGTAAGCATGGCCGGCGCCAAGACTGAGGTCGGGGTTAAACAGAGCCACTGATCCTACCTAGCTACATATACTCAACCCAATTCTGGAAAAGAATTTTATCGTACCTGTAGGGACGTTCTCACACATTTATGCCAGTTGTGATTTGTTTTAGGGGTCAGGAAAACAATTACAGCTTGGAGAGAAGCTAATCGATTGGGATGATGGATTCCGACTATACATGGTTACAAAATTGAGTAACCCGGAATATTCAGCCGAGTTAGCTGGGAGAACCATGATTATTAATTATAGTGTGACATTAACAGGATTAGAAGATCAATTACTGGATGTTGTTGTTGGTAATGAGAGGCCCGAATTACAACAACAACTTACTGCTTGCTCAACAACGTTATTGTAAGGAAATGGATGATCTGGAGTAGGCTACATAGCAGGCGAACAAGCTTTAGCAAAAGGCGAATAGATTCGTGAATGGTGTAATAGAGATGTCAAAGGGGCTTAAATAATTGATTTTCGAAGGAGCCCTACCTGATACTACAAGGAGACCAGATTGTCATTTTCAGAACTCAAACCCAAAAATGACACGTTATAGGGTCTCAAACCAAAAAATGACACGTTATAGGGTCCAAAAAATGACACGTTATAGGACCCTATAACGTGTCATTTTTGGGTTTGAGTTCTGAAAATGACAATCTGGGGTCTTTTAATGCGTCATTTTTGAAAATAAATTCTAAAAATGACACGTTATAAGACCCTATAACGTGTCATTTTTGGGTTTGAGTTCGTTTCAGTGGAAGAAAAATTCGGGAATAACCGATCAGTTATAGATGTAACCACTACGACTTCAACACTGCTGCTGATTCGCCGAATACGAGGCTCTCGCTGGGGCAGACGTTGAATTTCACTCAGTGAGCGAGGGGGCTCATTCTGGCTCTGGTCCATTGTTTAATGACAAGAGAAAACGGGATTGGAAACAAAGT
>RBZT01000385.1:0-17358 GCA_003693705.1 Polymyxa betae
CACCCTAAGATCCCTAGCTTCTAAAGGAATCCTGACTCTGCCCGTTTTTGTTAATAACAGACTACCATTAGAATCTATGCTAGGTCCGAAATACTGTTCCTGGTATGAACGAATCTCATCAATTGATGGCCAAACAAACTCTTTCTTCTGTAATGGCCTCACTCTGTATTCAGCTGGAATACTACAAACAGTTCTAGATGAGAGTGTTCGGACCTCTACAATCTCTGTTGTGGGAGCTGTCAACAAATCTGACTAAACATCATCTTCACCTCTGATATACTGTATCTGATTGTTGAACTTCTGTATCTCTAAAGCCCAACGCTGNNCTTGGAAACTGAAGGTGAAAAATTGCGCTAACGCATACCTGTGCGCAAGCTCTGCTCTAGAATTGCCATTATATACAGGGGTTTATTCTGGTTAAGAACCACTGCATCATAATGACTCTCTGAGAGGTTGGCTAATGGCTGAGCCAACCATATATCAGGGTTAGGGTTAGGGTTTGGAAGCGCAGCCTCCATCTGGGTGGAACCCCCCCCCAACGGTGCAGTAACCCCTTGCATACCCTCCTGAGGATACGCAACTCTTAGCGCAGCCAACCATAGCCGCGCAGCCTCCAACGCAGCTTCTGGCCGCGAGGCCTCCTGCGCAGCCCCTTGCGAGGACGCGGCCTCGGGCGGAGCCCCTTGCTGCGTGGCCTCCTGCGCAACCCTCTGGGGTGGCGCGGCCTCTGCAACACTGCCCTGGTTGTGATGCCCGACTTGGACATCACCAGCGCCAGCTGGGCGCTGTTCGGCAGCTGAGCTCGTGTCCATCAGGTTAGAGGTGGTACGCCAACTAAAGACGTCTTTGTGGCAATCTGTCGTTCAAGCCTGAGACGATTGCACGAAGAAATAGTGAAGATGAATCTCTATTAATTATATGCGTATTCAAGCCCTTAGTAAATCCAAATATTCATCGGAGTTGATTGATAGCCAGAGTATGCGTAAATTAGAGCCATACAATATCTAATATTGTTACAAGCTATGCTCATTGGTTTCGCCGGTCATTGCGATCAATGCTCGATCAACAGGAATGCCTCGTTCAGTATTTGGATGACAGCCCAAACTATCGCCCGATCAGCGCCTTCTACATTTCATAATGTACATGAAGCTTGACAATGCAGTTCGATATGACGCCTTCACCTGGAACTGGTCGAAAAGTTCCTCGTGCGACGATTCTGTTTTCGTTGCATTCTGTATCAACGAAGCATTACGAGACGAACTTCGCTGGCCCGGTGCAGAGTATCGCGAACGAGGCTGGCTTCTCGACTCCCTGCATTCCTAGGCTGCATTGGATTTATCGATGGGACTCTCGTTCAAATACGGCCGGCCTAAAGATCTCAACATTCACCGTTGGTATTTCAACGGGAGAAAGAAGATCTACTGTTTCAACAGCACCGTCGTTGTCGACCACGATGGGCTATTCATATTCGTTGATCCAAGGTAGTAAGTACCCTGGGTCGTACCACGATGTCAATATTCTACGCCAGTCGAGTCTGTATCGCAACTGGAGACAGCATTTTGTTGAAGTTCCCTCTAACGTTCAGGCCTCTTTGACCAAACAAGAGAGTCAAGCTTGACCATGCAACACAGGCGGTCAAAACTCCGTGGCGGACGTTTCCGATTTATGACAGTGCAATAATATTATAATTCTATATAAGATGCCACCCGGCTCATAATACATTCATTCATTATTATATTGCTCTCTTATCCTCAACATCGACTTCAACATTCGTAGACGCTGTCAGCTGCTTCCGGCAAAGGACTGCTGACCCTCTGCCTCCACCCTCCATCTTTAACACATTTTGCACATCGTGACGATTACTTTGAATATCTGCTAGGTGATCCTGGCTATGTGGGCGAAGAGATGTTTATAATGCGACGTATTGATCGCCGCGAGATGGACGAGGACGATAATGATCAGATGACAGCTGTAGATGCATACAATGCAATGCATGGTGGCCACCGAGTACGAGTTTGAATGGGGAATTGGCGGACTCAAGAGGAATGGAAACGTCTTATGAAGCGCTTCGACTCTTCGAGAGAGAAGTTTCCAACATTGTTCCATGCAGCAGCCATCCTAACAATTTTCTTACTGCGCCGACGAATCGACATGTCTGTGGTCGTTTTTGACCAAGATGAAGCTGACGTTGGCTGGGAGGGCGATTACTAACGCTCTTTATTCATTTGTATCTACAACAGAAGAGAAGCAGCTCGCCTGTTAAATTCCTCTTGTGAAATTAGTCCCAGAGCCAAGGCTTCTTTTTAAATTTTCTATTTTGGCTCGCGTGGCTTTGGCTTCAAGAAGCTGTTGCTTCAAGCTGTTATTTTTGCTGATGCGGGCGATTGAGCTCGATTGTTTATCGGGCATCTGCGCTTTTGTTTTAATGTTGGGCTCTTGTGGCGTTTTAGACGAAAGGCCTACATTGGGTTTTGTGTTTGGTGTCTGCATCATGCTGATGCATTCTTCTCGTTTGGCTAATGTGACGCATACTTTACTGCGTCCTACTGCTCGTAAAACTGCGTATCCCCTTCCTTCCTTTTCTTAAATCTTTCTTTATTTTGTTCTTCTGACGAATTATCGCGGTCCTACTAATCATCGGTCTCCTTGATTCCACGGTGCCGCCACGGTCTTTAGGCAATAATGCATTCAATTTCCATTCTCTCTGTAATTTCCATCTCGTCTCTAACGTCGTCCGAACAGCCGCAGTCGGCGGTTCGTGTCGTCGTCCCGACGTCAACTGGAAAGTTGTCACAGCAAACATGTTCCTCTTTGCATGCCCATCAGTCATTTTGATCTGTTCTAAAAAATCTCCTGGCTGTAACGCCGCCTTTCCGTTTTCGCTGTCTGCAGTTCCAGTTTTTTGCTCAGATTTTGTTGGTCTAATTGAGGTTTTTAAATGTTCGACAGATATTCTGCAGTCAGGGAAGGCTACACGGTAGTCAGTTTCAACCTGAAAAATCGAGGATATTAACCAATCGAGAATAAAAAAGGTCCCAAGAATCGTTACGCTTTTCCACATTTTCGCAGGCAAAATCTGAGTTATATTCTTTTTGCCATTTGAGTAAACAGCAAAATGTTTATTGTACGAAGCCATCAACACACTAATTCGATGACTGTCGGCAACTTGGCCCTTTGGTTGAGGCTTTTCAGCCTGGCAAGGAGCGGCAATGGAATTGTCAAAGTCCAGTTTTCGTTTGCTTGGGACTTCGGTCTTGGATGATCCAAGGGAGCTAGATGAGCAATCGCTATTACTCATGATCTCCATCCAACTTCAGTATCAAAGTTCGAAGACCGAGCGCGCAGCCTGCCGACCGGAATTCCCGAGGAAACTCAGTCGTGCTGAGTTTTCAGAACATCTCCGAGTTCCGCCGTGAGTTTCAGCCGAGGGCTGCGCCCTCCCAAGCTCGTCGGGAGTTTTCTTAAAACTCCGTACGACTCCGCTGACTTTGCCCCATTTACGGACCAGTTTATAGACGGACATGTTTATATCCTCATTTTGTAAACTGTGTTTGCATTGCCCTTTAAATCGAGGTGAAGTTGTTCTACGTCCCTTTGGCCTGGCTACCCATGCTGCTGCTCGCAACTCAGTGCTTCACTTCGATCACTTACAAATTGATCGATCTCGTAAGTAGCAATTTAATTATCTTTTCGTTGTTCGTGACGATTTATCATCTTTTGTAGAATTATTTCCTTGCTTAAATTCTACTGCGTCTTTTGCCGCTGAATGTTCGATTGACTGGATCACCCGATATGGCATCCCTTCTATCTTTGTTTCTGATCGTGGTTCTCACTTTCTAAACTCTCTTATTGAAGCGGGATGTTTAAAATTGCACATTAATCATCATTTCACTCTTGCCTGTTGTCTATGGTATAATGGCATTATCGAAATCATTAATCGTCATATTCTGCATGTCTTTCGTTCTTTTATTTCTGAATTTCGCCTTGACTTGGTTGATTGGCCTATTCTTGTTCCTCTGATCCGTTTTGCTCTGAACCATTCTACTCCATCTGGTCGACCTGCTGTTGCTACCCTGTTTTTGGGTCTATCTCTTTCCTCTCCGCTGGACGCCGTCTACAATCCTCGAACGAAAGCTGTCGTTCCTGTACCGTTTGTGTGGTGAGGCTGTCTCACATTCGAGACAAAAAGAATAAATGAGACAAAATCGATGCTAATGATTGATCAGTGACATTGATCCATCTGAAGGTATCCGTGGAAAACCCTAACGAGACAGGAGGAGACCTAGAAGGACCAAATCGCCACTGGGGGCCCAGTGGTGTCGGAACTGCCGGCCTCCGGAAGCCCGGAACTACCCTGGCCGGACTGGACGAGACCTTGGGGCCTGGAATCTAATTCTACTAAATCATAATTCCACTGTGCTCTCAATTGTAAAGTCTTTGTTCACGTAGGAGACCAACGACACAGAACGTTCTGTAGCCGTGCTAGCTCAAGTCTACGCTACAACCCTAACCCTAACCCTACCCCTTCAATTGTCATCATGTTGAGCAACGTCGTCCAGTGCCGTGAACTCGATCCTTACTACAACGAGGACTCTTCCACGGACTCATGCTCTATCCCGGACGTCGTTATGCGAGTCCATGACGATGATAACAGTGTAACGTTATCACCAACCACCGATGTTTCGGTAGACGCCAGCGTGTTGAGCGTCGATGCATCCAACGGACCGGATGTATCGTACCGGCGGAGTCTCGACCCTCTGGCCAAGTTTTCATGCAAGCTAACAACGCGCCTACGTTAAGGCGGACCGATACCAAGGGCATTAGACTGTTCTTGCGCAAGTATGCGCTGTATCGGCAGAACATCGAGGATGTCAATTCGGAGTCCGCGGTCACGGTAACTCTGCGGACTGGCAAGTCGATGTTCGACCCGGTTTTATTATCGGCGCTTATGAAGTATGAGCGGGACTGGAGGTCCCCGCCGGAACGGCTTGATGTGACTCGTTCCTGCTACGATGGCTGAAGAAGCAGCAGGGCAGCGAACCCTCGAGCCAGAAAACTCTTTCCAAGATTATGCGTGAGAATCTGAAGATGGACTTTTGGATTTAGCAGCTCGTGTTCATGACCTCGCAACTCGGCTTGCAAAAAGAACCTTGTCAGATACTTGATAGAGGCCGTGCAAACCCCCAGCTTTCGAAACTACATGAAGAATGCTGTCAATGCTTCGATGCATGCCGCATTTCAGCAGTATACCGAGGCTTTCTTTGACATACTGAAGGCCAAAGCCAAGATATTCGACGAGATGAAGTCAATGGGTCAGGACATGGGAGTCACGCGCCGCTCGTTTGCGGTTTCCGAGTCCGACTCCGACCCTGACGATGATCGGTCTGTAGTCTCGAAGTTCAGTACAGAATCGTACAAGCACTTCGTCGAGGCTCGAGGGACTCCTTCAGCTACCGCGCAGCTCGGACAACTAACGTAGCTGTTTTCCGTAAAATGGGATTTTATCTATAGTACATTTAACTCACTCCGCGCACAATTTACTATTAACTTTGCGGACAAGTCTACTGATTAACATCTATAATACAATTTGTATTGTAAAATAAACCCCAATTTTCTTCTGTTAAGACCATGGAACTGAGCAAAAAATCACGCCTTCATTTTATTAAGACCCTGAAAGTAGTGATGAATCAGGGTTGGGGGTGTTAAAACTCACAATCCAGGGTTTATGGCTTATTAGAAATACCGATTACAAAAGGAAATACTGTAAATCTTCTGCAATTCCTCTCCAGTAGGATTGATGCCGCGATGTCCAGAAAGGCCGCAATGTGAAACCACCAGACAAAAATGCCAAATTTTAAATCGAAAGCATCAGGATGAATAAAATAGTACGGATTGAGTTAAATAAACCTCATTTTCAAGAGTAAATTCGGAACGAAGATGATAGTATATAGAGAAATAATTAGACTGAATGGAAGAAATTTCAGATAAGCTGGGCCAAACGAAATCAGTTTGTTGGAAAGGTTGAGCGATAGCATTCGTAACAAGACGAGAACAAAAATCAGTTAAGGAAACACTTGAAGCAGAATGAGATCCGAAAATCCCCAACGTGAGCCAATATCGGCCCAAACATTGTCCTCGTCAGAAATAGATACATAAGATATACCGTCCAGATTGAGACGCCAGCGATGGACTTTGTCCAAAGAATGTCGATTATGGAAAACATAGACACTTTCAGGATGATAGATAAATACTAAATTCCAATGGTCAGTGAAAATACGAAACTGGTGTTTAAATCAAAGCGACGAACAGCATATTGAATACGGTAAGCTTCTTTCTCAGGAACAGACCAGTTTGTTGAAGGACCTATGAAAGCCCCCGAACAGAAAGCAAGCGGCTGATGCGACTGTTCTTTAAATGGCAGATGTTAATCCTGAACAGGAATTGGTGTTATTACAATCCAAAAATCCTTACAAGCATCCGTAAAGAGGCTTGGGACCAGATCATCAGTTGGATACGCCAACTAAACAGCATTTTTGATGGACTCCACAATATTCGAGAACGATTCAGCATGTTCAGGTTCCCAGCCGACCACCGACAGAAGAATCCGGGATACAAACTTCTTTGAGCGAACAGAGGCATTCTTCAAGCATTCTTCGAGTAATTGACGTAACGGAGCAGCTTTCCGAGCAAAATCAGAAAATGGCCGACGACAACCACGTAGCAACGCAGACGAACTGCATCAGTTCTCCAGCGGTAGCAGGGACCGGGAAGTTCTGAAGAGCTTTAATACGCTTGGGATCAGGAGAGATCACCTTCGACGAATAGATACTGCCACTCCAGAGGGCTTCAGTCATGACAAAACAACATGTGGAAGCACTCAATTTTAAATGAAAATCACGACAAAGAACAAACACCTTTTTCAATAAAGAAAGCAACTTGTCAGGAGAGTCTGAAAATCCTAGCAAATCGTCAAGCCAAACTGAAAATTGGTTAGGCATCAAATCTCCAAAAATTTCATGCATTCCACGTTGAAAAGCAAAAACGCCATTGCAATTGCCTTGCCAAATTCGAGTGGGAGCATAAAAGCCAAAATGAGTTACAAAACTTAGACAATCAAGATCGCCAGTAACTGGAAATTGCCAATAACACATAAAGCAATCAAGAGTAAAATAACAGAAGAGTTTTTTTATGACAGCCAAATGTGCGTAAATGTGGCATAGGGAAGTAATATTATACCATAGTCTTTTTTGCAGGGATCATATCGATCACCATCCGAGGCTTTTTGAACGGGTCGACAACAAATGCGGGAAGAGCCCAAGAAGGATTACGATTAAAGAAGATTAAACCTCACTTTCCAAGTTCAGACACCCAGCCGCTCATATAGGTCCTAGCAATAGAAGACATAAAACGAGAATAGGCAAAAAACAGGATTAGCACCAGGTAATGGTTTTGAATCAAAGGAGTAACTTTGACAGGAGGATCAGAACATAGAGAAATACGAAATATATCAATAAAATTCCAGCAATAATTTGAGCGAAGATCAGAAATAAATGATTCAGGAGCGTTGCAGCGAATGCATTCTTGAGCTCGTTCTTCCAAAGCGGTACATATATCGTCTAAGGCATTAGAGCTTAGAGAAGGAGCATTTTCAGAAACATGATCCACAAAGTTTTCAGCATTAGAAATAACATTAAAATCAGAAACTTTGCCAGCTAAAAGGCAAATTTGGGATTCAACATCAATGCCTAGACGATGCAAGATTTTGAAAAAGGCTTTAGAATGGTGGTAAACCTTCGAGCTGTCAATGCTCAATATGAATTGTTGCGACACGTGTGTCGAGTCACGACTCTGATCCTGACATGACGATGTTGCCAAGACCCATTGGAGGCGAGATTAGTTAATTGGTCTCGAAAGCCAGAAGTTCTTATTGTTTTGACCAAACAATAAAGGATTAGCTACCCTACTACTGTTTGAGCTACGAATACTTTCGTAACATTACAATAAGACCTATGGCAACTGCGAGAACACAGGGCCAACAAAGACGGTCCCAACTGAATGATGCGATTGCTGCGGGTGACGTGCAACTCCGGGTGAGGAGACCCCGTGGCGGCGTTGCCCTGGCAAGATCATTAGACGTCGGCATCGTTGCGGACGCGGCGGAAGTGGTCCGAGGGGGCGTTGGCCCGGCCACTAATGGGAATGAGATCGGCGACGGCGCCGATGCAGATGTCCGCGGCGACGATGGCCCGGAGATCCATCACAATATAAATGACGGTGACGCCCAGAATCACGGTCAAAGCGAGATCAGCCCGCACGGCAACGGACCTTCCAATTTTCCGGTCGTCAACGTGTCCCCGGAAGAGTTAACGTTTCACTCAAGACCTACACAACAACGTTTCGAGAGCGAGCTCGCGCAGCTGCGACGCGTGCTAGAGCAGCAGTCTCGCACTATTCAGGAGCTGACGGATCAACTCTATATGAGAGACCGAGCCACAGCAACCCGGACTCAGGATACCGCAGAGCCGACCGAGACCCCATCATCGACAGTGACTTCCAACAGTCGTTCCAAGCCCCACTTTGTAGAGTTGCCGTACAAGTTCTCGGGGAAACAAGATGAGGCAGATGTTGACATTATGGACGCTGGGTCATGGTTAGACATGTTCGAACAGATGTGGGGCCTGACGGATCCCAACGAGCCCACTATGACGGATGTTCAGAAACTCCGTGACCTCCTAAGGAACCTCAAGGGACCTGCACTGGCGAAGGCCCTGGCCGAGGGACCGACTGCATCGTTCAGACAGGTCATGACCTGCTGCGGGAGATGTACTCTTGGCACGACAAGGCAGGATCCTCCCTCAATTATTTCAACTCTTTGAGGCAAGATGTCGGACAATCTGTGGAGGACTTTCACATCAAGTTTTCTTTGGCTTATGCTAAAGTCCAAAGGCTGTCCAAAGGAGATTTCGTTATGTCGCCGGCTCTTCTAGCGACGCGATTCCGCGATTCACTTATACCTCATTTGGTTTCTGCTCTGGGTCTGTTCGAAGACATTCAAGATTACGAAGCAATGGTGTCGAAAGCGCTTTCTATTGAACGTGCACACGAGCGTGAAAAGGCCCGACGCCCTGATGCACTCGCCGCTGCGGCTTCTGTCGTCGAACGCCGCGGAAACCGTAACCAACAAGGACGAGTCCGTGTGACGTGCTGGAATTGCTCTCAGCGCGGTCTTTTTGCTAGACAATGCCCGGAGCCTGACATTCGTGTTATTAGGGACGTTCAGGCCGAGACACAACTGAGATTGAATTGTTCCGGAGTTTTGACAAGCGTTAGTTGACTCTGGCTCTTCTGCGGAGTTTACTGAACGATGTTCGTTAAATCCGAGAACCACGATCGACTCCGAGGCTGCGGTGCCTGTTCTCGGGTTCTCCGGAGATGTGATGGAAAGTTTGGGGACGGCTGCAGTGACGGTCGGTTTATCTAGTCAGGACGGTTCTGTGCTTATCGACCATTTTGATTGTCATGTACTCGAGCGTGGTCCTCACGCTCTGGTACTTGGCATCCCATTCCTACGAAGACATCGACTGATGATAGACGTGTCCCGAGAGATACTGATTAGTCCGAGCGGGTCTACTTACAAAATGAGGCTGGCGTCTTCCTCAACAACCAGTGCTCACCTCAGCGGAGCGGTCAACGCAATGAGCCAACGCGACGCAGAACCTCCGAGGGTGTGGAAACCAAGCCACGACGAGACCATTTACGGCACCCCTGAGAAGCAGGCTGCGATTAGGTATTTCTTCGATGCAGAGTTTCGTGATATTTTTGACTTCGAAAACAACCACGTCGGGGCCATTACTGACCATACAGGGATTTGGCACTATATCGATACAGGCGACGTTAGACCGGTAGCAAAATCGCACTATCGGATGTCACCGGAGGAGCGCCGCTTGACCGACGAGTGGCTTGAAGAAACTGGCGTCCGGCGCGATTTCTCGCGCCCCTGCCGGAACATCTTGGGCCGCTCCGTGCATATGGGTCCCGAAGCCCGGTGGTGGCAAACGTTTCTGCCACGATTATCGGGGTCTGAACGCGGCGACACAACGTGACCAGACTAGTTCGCCTGAGATTGCCGACATACTCGACAAGATGGGCGGCTGTGATCGGTTCATCAAAATAAACTGGGCGGCGTCGTTTAACAAAATTCGGATATGGCCCCCTCATCGGGCCAAGACCGGGTTTATCACTCACGCCGGACTTTTTGTCTCTAATGTTTTGGGATTCAGACCAACCAATGGGCCGAGACACTCTCCGGTCGACCGATAGTCAGAACGTCGACGACAATATCTGCCATACCAGAGGAGGTTTCGCGCAGCACCTGCAGGCTCAGAAATCCGGATTCAGAAAAGCCAGTCTTGGCGGGGTTAAGTTGAAGGCGAAGAAGTGTTCCTTTAACACGCCAGAAATCACTGTCTTCGGTTTTGTGGTTAACGAAGAAGGTTCGAGCCCGGATCTGGACAAGATAGCGGCCCAGGACCAATTCCCGACTCCAGCTTCTGTTCAGGACATCCGATCATTCGTCGGGCTTGCCGGATTTTATCGGCGTTATGTTAAGGACTTCTCCCGGATCGTGGTACCGCTGAACAAGTTACTGCGAAAGGACGAGCGATTCGTCTGGGAAACTCCGCAACAGGACGCCTTCACGGAATTGATGCATATTTTGATGTCTTCTCCTGTTCTGAAGCATCCGGACTTCGACCGACGATTTGTCAGATGCAAGCCTGGACGGCCTGGGTGCGGTACTACAACAAAAACGAAGAAGGACATCTGCTACCTGTTGCTTATGCCAGCCGTAGCTTGAAGCCGGCGGAGAAAAACTACTCTGTTCCGGAACTGGAAGCGTTAACCATAGTCTTTGCACTGGGCAAATGGCGCCATTATGTACACGGGACTGCATTCGATGCCGAAACGGATCAGCAATCTTCAACATGGTTGAAAAACTGCGATTGCCCCGTCCCGTCTCGTGCGTTGGGCTATACATCTATCGGGAATACGACATGAACATTATCTTCCGAAAAGTGAGCTCGGATGTTGTTGCAGACGCGTTATCACGGTCTTTTGCTGTCATGACCAGATCGCGCACAGCTCGTCAACAAGATGAGCACGATCTCGGAGGGGTGGGGGATGGTTCGCACCGAAGACGGACCTCTCAAAGGGACTCTGTTGAATGCCCAAATGGAACAAAATGATGAACTGACGAAGATAGTTCACAGATGTCCCGATAAAACGACGACTGTCGACGGACTTACTGCGTTCCAGGGAACGTCGGGAAGAACAGGATCTACGTTCCAAGTTCGGTCAGAACCGTAATCCTGGAACGAACGCACTCCTCTATGCGGACACCCTGGGACCCGCCGCACGGTTGATATCATCAGACGGCAGTTTTGGTGGCCAACATTGACAAAAGATGTTGCATCATGGGTGCGGTCCTGCATTCAGTGCAGTCTCGCAAAGACGCCAGTCCACACTGGTTCAGGATTGCGCAGGCGAACACGGCGGAGCTTCCATCCTTTTGACGTTGTCGCCATGGATTCGTTGGACCTCTGCCAGAAACTCCGTCCGTAAACCAATACATGTTGACTTCGATTGACTCCTTCACGAACAGGGCCGCTGCTGAACCTATACCAGACATCACAACGGCCACCTTGGTGGAGACTTTGTACAAGAGTTTGTTCTGTCAGCACGGCGTTCCAAATCAAATTTTAACGGATCGTGGTTCACCATTCACTAGCGCATTGAACAAGGGCCTGACGAATTTGCTCGGAGTCCGACACCTAAGGACAACGGCGTATTCCCCAAACGCTAATGGCGTTTGCGAACGATTTCACCGTTATCTTGCGAGCAACTACGAACTTTGAGCGATGCTGAGTTAAAAGAGTGGGACAAGGCCGTGCACGCGATCGCCTTTACCTTCCGCAACGGGTTTTCGGAGTCTACTGGGAACTCCGCGTACTTCCTTCTACACGGTCGTGATCCGAATCTGCCTGATCATCTGTTAACTACCGTGGACGAAGAGACGGCGGAGAATATGAAGACGCGTATACCGTGTTTGGAGAGACTTCGGCGAACCCATGCCCTGGATGAGTCTCACAGCGAATCAGCGATTGAGAAGCGAAACCGAGATTTCAATGATGGACGTCAGGAGACGAACTTTCCGATCGGGTCTTTTGCTCTCCCTGCACTCCCCGAACCAGCCTAAAGGAAGATCAAAGAAGCTGCACAAGAAATGGCGCGGCCCATTCAGGATCGTACAAAAGATTCATCCTGATGTATACCGGTTAGAGGCACGATTCCACTCAGTTTCAGATAAAATCGTGGTCGCACATGCACGGCGAATCTACCCTCTGAAGGACGTGGCGATGCAGAATCCGAGATTGGTCACAGAGCGAGCCGAGCTGCTCGGAACGCCCCAAAAGCCTCAGAGTCGAACAAAATGTCCTGGACGAACCTAAGATCGGCGACCCGAACGTGCTCGAGGACGAGAAAGTGTGAAAGCAGCGGAGTCGTGCCGTGCTAACCGAGTATCTGGTGCGTTGGTCTGGAAAGGATTCATCTTACGACTCTTGGGAGCCAGAAGTGAACCTCAACGCGGCGGCCAAGGCTTCATGTCCCCAGTCCGCAGGGCGTTCGAAAAGATTTGCATATTGGTTGATCGGGTTGAACGATTCGGTCGAGGAAAGTGCGTGGTCCGAAGACGAGGTGCAATCGGCCCCGCACTCGGGGGGGGGATATGTTGCGACACATGTGTCATCTGTGAGTCACGACTCTGATCCTGACATGACGATGCTGCCAAGACTCATTGGAGGCGAAATTAGTTAATTGGTCTCGAAAGCCAGAAGTTCTTATTGTTTTGACCAAACAATAAAGGATTAGTTACCCTACTACTGTTTGAGCTACGAATACTTTCGTAACAGAATCTACTGCAGGGCCAATGCCTTTTCTTGAGTCTTTAGTTCAATATTTATCTGGATCAAAATTCTGATTTATTCTTGATGCTTTAATTAAATGTTTTTGGATTATGCCTTTAGATGAGAAGTGTCGAGATATATTTTCATTCATGACTGATCGAGCTGTATTTACCCCTACAAGGTTTATCCAAGGAGCCTTAAATTGGGCTACCCAAATTCAAGCTCGAATGGCTGAGATATTGACAGATATGCTAATAAATCTCTAATCATTTGGACTGATGGTCTGTTGGGCTATACTGAAACTGAACAAGTATGGTTTAGTAGAGAAATCCGCAAATATAAACCTACTTTTCAAGTCTAGTTTCAGGTACAGTATCACAAAGTGGGTGTGACTGTGCTCTTCCGTATATTATTGGAAAGTGGATTTGAGTAAACCCTGTTTTTGTATTTTGTCTTCTTCCGAGAGGGAAAGCTCTGGATCTGAATGCGAATTCGATTCAGATGAAGAGCTCTGGGATGGTTTCAGCTTCATGTACCATCGGCTGTAATGGCCCTGGACGCTATAGAAGCCGAGACAAACGAACCTGACTCTCAACAACTTGTGACTCCAACAGAGGGCGTTCGTGCTATTTATGGTAGTTTATGTACAACACCGTTGATTTTCAAAAACCTGGCCCACTTTATGGTTGACGAATTCGTAGAACTATCAGCCCTCGTATGCCCAGTAATCGCGCTAGCTGCTTGATCTTCTGGGAAAACATAAAGGGAGCCGGCCGTCCTTCGAAACTAAATCCTGCTCAGCGATTGATGGACTTTTTGTAATTTTTGAAGCATGATAATACATGCAATCATGATGCGTTCCAGTGGAATTGGGCACGCAGCTCTGTCTGTGATGATGTTTTTTATCGCTAAGTGCACTGCGCAGGCGTTTGCGGAAGAAATTCGCTGGCCGAATTCTGCTGAACGAAATGCTTTAGGTCGAATTATCCCGCAATTGCCTGGATGTATCGGGTTTATAGATGGCACGCGTGCGCTGTGCCGAATTCGTCGTCCTTACAAAGATCCTGATGAGCGTCGCTGGTTCAACCGTAGAAAACAGATGTATTGCTTTAACAATACTGTCGTTGCAGACCATCAAGGATTGTTTAGGTAATTATGTTGATCCTGGATATCCAGGAAGTTTCCACGATGTCAGTATCCTTCGCGAATCCGAACCCGATCAAAACTGGAGAGGGTACTTTTCCCATAGGGAAAAGTACCATGAGTTCCTGCTCGGAGATCCAGGTTATTTGGGTAATTCAGATTTGTGATCGTGTCGTCAACTGTTGATAATCAATCGTTATTGTAGGCCAGGATATGTATATCATGCGACGCAACGATAATTGGGAAATCGATAAAAATAATGTTCCTGGCGCTATACATGCATTCAACATAAAGCATGCCAGAATTCGAATCGTCGTGGAATGGGAGTATCGGCGGCTTGAAAAGGAAATGGAAGCGTCTGATGAAGGGTTTCGATTTCACGAAGCAAATGTTCCCTGACATATTCATATCAGCAGCGATTTTAACGAATTTTTTGCATAGACGGCGAGAATTCCAAGTAGAGATAGAGCGAAACGGAAATCCTGGTGTTGGATGGGGATTTGATTATTAATCGGCAATAAAGGCAATTTATTTACAAGCTCTAAGAGCAAGGGCACTTTGCGCAATTACCATTATCATTATCAGTAAGGTAATGATAAATTAAATGATTTCGTCTTCCACCGGGAACCATCAAACAATATCCCAAGCATTAAAATTTAATGAATCCTTAAATTGCGTATTAAATTTGATAGTTGGTTTGATTTGTAGCATTATACAATGCAGCAGACCGATGTCGTCGATGCCGCTGCTCGTAGAAAGGGCAAGCAACCTGGTGTCAAGAATCTCTCGTCAACAGGTGATTTGGCTGTCACAAAAGCATATCAAAAAGCAACTTCTGACCCTGCGATTGGTATAGATCAGGATACCGACGAATACTATGGCAAGATGAAGCAAGAATTTGACCGAATTATTGGGGATGCAAAATTTCAGGACCAAACAGATGCCGCCATAAAACACGAGATGGATAAATGCTATTCAGAAAGCCTTGCTGAAGTTCAGTGCATACATTGTAGCGGTTTCTCGAGCTACTGATTTCACACACACACGTAATGATGTAAATACAATTCTGATTTTATCAATTCAATCTCTAACTTCCAGACGGTCCTTCACGGAGTCCGTAACTCCGTAGCTGCATATTAGGGCAGCCTTCTTCATAGTTTCGTCGTCTTCGCAGTTTCTGACTAATCAGATTTATGCGAGGAATACTGCGCTGTGTCTTCACATTCTGCGTAATCATCTGAAATATTATTGCGTACGGGGTTGTTTATTTCTATCATAAATCTGATACATTCCCCTCCTCAAAATTTCTTCAATTTCTTGTTTTCCTCTAGCTAGCTCCTCTATCGACAAAATTATCGATTGCTCTTGGAAGTGGTGCTGATAGTGAACGCTCTAATAAACGAGAAGTATGACAATGTATGAGAAATCAAGTGTGTCCATTTATTTCCATATATTCACGACGGAAGGTCCGATCGAAACCGGAAAGGGCAGTCTTGACCGGAAAGGGAAGTCTTGACTCGTCGGACTGCGGAATCGATCCTGAGTCACCTTCCGATCAAACCCTAAAACCCTAATTTGCATTTTAACACGCCCCTTCAGTTGAGAGTTCGTAGAATCTCTTAACTGGAGTTGAGAAGCGAATGGAAATCTTGTAAAGGTTAGTCATGAATTTGAGGATGTTAATGGTGCAGCGCGCTGCGCAGGAATTGGGGAAAATTTAGAAAATCCATTTACGGAGACGCACGCAGTTTTGGGAAAACTGCGTGGTACTGTGGGACTCTGTAAAGTTACTGAACAAATACCCACTAAAAACTAAAACCAATTGCTGCGAGCTTTTCAGTTGGAGGATATACGGACTTCCTTTATATTTAGTAAAGTCCACAACTCCTGGAAATGCGGCACTGGGAGGGCTTTGGTGAATATGTCAGCGATATTTCTCCTGATTCGACTCTCTTTAATGAGAGAACACCGTGAGCGATTTCCTCTTTGAGAAAGTGATATTTTAGGTCAATATGCTTCATTGAAGACTGGTTCAGGCTGCGATGGCAATAAGATATGCAAACCTGATTGTCTTCAAATATGACCAGTGGTGACTGCATTGGAAAACATATTTCGTGAAGTAGGTTTCGGAGCCATTTTCCGAGTTTTGCGGATTTTGCAGGCGGCATACCATTCTGCTTCTGTAGAAGATAATGGTGTATTAGTAAACTTTTTACAATTATAGTCTACTGTGCCTCCATGTAACATAAAGACATAACCGCCGACTGATTTTCTCCTATCGGGGTCAGTTGCCTAATCAGAATCAGAGAACATTGCTGATGTTGGGCAGTTTCGTGGGAGATTCGTTGAAATAGGCTTTTAGCAGTTCGGAATTGCCGTCGAACTGCAGACCATATTCTTTCGTCCCTTTCAAATAGGCAAATATTCTTTTTATTGCGTACCAGTGTTGAATTCCTGGGTTTTCGCAAAATTGCGCGACTTGTTGAACTGCGTGCGCAATATCTGGCCTTGTTTTAGATGCTAAGTATATTAGCGATCCGACAGCGGCGCGGTATGGCTTCTTCGCCATCAGTTTGATTTCAGTATCTGACTTCGGACTTTGTCCTGAGTGCAGACGTGTGCTGGCTATTTCCGGCATGCGAACTGGATTGCAGTCATGCATTGCGAAATCTGACAGTATGTCTTCAGTATATTGGGTTTGTTTTAGCCAGATTTTCCTATTGGGGCGGTCCCGTATTACCTCAATGTTTAAAAAGGACTTGAGGGGCCCTAGGATTTTGACTTTAAACCGCTCTTGAATACGCTGTTTTAATTCGCTGTTTTTGAGTCACTGGCGACTATCAAATCATCTACATATAGTAGTACAATGAAAGTTTTGCCGTTGGACAAGTTCAACCGGTACACGCATTCGTCAGAAATGCAAACGAATTAGGCCACATTCTAATAAAAAATTGTGGAAAGTTGAATTCCAAATTCGACCAGCTTGCTTTAATCCGTAGATGAATTTATTTAATTTGCAAACTTTTTGAGTGTTGCCTTTGGCTTTACAGCCTGGGGGCCGTTTCATGAATATTTCGGTATCGATTGTACCGTACAGGTATGCTGTTGTAATGTCAACATGCTCGAGATCAAGGTCCAGATGCGCAGCCATTGCGATTAGAACGTGAAAAGCGTAAAGTGAGCGACTGGCGCATATGTCTCGTCGGAATTTATTCCATGTTGCTGTGAGCCTCCTCGCGCAACTAAGCGCGCT
>RBZT01000410.1:0-31154 GCA_003693705.1 Polymyxa betae
CGTATGGCAACTCCACTCCTGTCGTGCATGGCGACGACCGACTGACGCTCGGTAACTCCGCCACGGAGTTCTTAGGTATATGATCATGCGTTAATATTATTTTATATATAAGAGCCTACGAGGCTGGTAATACATTCACTCCTTATAATAGTCTGTTTACCAAAACATCGACTTTATTTGCCTCAGTTGGCTTCAACACGAAGCACATTTACCATTTACGAGCTCTTTTCTCAAATTTGTTCAAAATACTCGATAACAGACGGCTCATGTACTGTCCATTTTGCAATCAATTACACCATCAAGGACTTGAAGATGTCCTCTACGGGCTTTGATAGAAATGAGCGTCGGCGCTCTGTGAATTTTTCCAGAATTTACTCAAAAAGAGGTGACCGCAAATACCAATTGTGAAAATAGAGAGCGCACGTTGTTGCATGGGGGCGCAGCCCACAGCTGCTCGGCGCACTGCGATTTTAAGCAAGACGCCTCGCCGAATGTATTTACGTCAGTGGAAATCTACAGGTTTCCATGATTAAGGAACCGCTTGATGATTCGCGAGGGCTGTTAAATCTTCCGATTTGGCTGCCTGTTTCATCAATGGCGTGTTGATTCACACTAAACCTTGGAGACCTGCAGTATCGATTGTCACCGTCAGCATTAGGCGCGTCTGCGTTCGCACACTTATCAAAGCATCCAGGATCAGATCCGGGCTGGAGATTCCAATTTTGATGACGTCGGGCGAAGGGGGTGATCTTTCCCTCTTCATTTATTGGATCGCCAAGGGACCATTTCCAACAGTACCAGGACGTTATGTCCATGGTGTGCAAATACAGCAAAGCGGGACTTGTTTGCTACTTATACCTGTAATCCAGCGCTGAAATCATTCGGGAACTGCTTCCAGGCCAGCCCGCCTCGGATCGCACTGATTTGATCTGCCGAATGCTCGATCTTCTTCGGCGTATGTTCCTGGATTCGATCACCAAGAACGGAATCTTCGGACTAATAGTCGCTTTTGTTGCAGTGATCGAGTTCCAAAAGCGGGGCCTGCCACATACACTCAATCTTCTGGTTTCATAACGGGGACAACATTCGCACTGTGGATGACGTCGGCGCCGTCATTTGGGTTGAGCTGCCCGACCCGGAACTCCAGAAGCGTTTGTACCAGACCGTTGTCCGGTTAATTATGCATCGGTGTTCGGCTCGCTGCAAGCCGGAACCATCTTCTGCTTGCAACCCGATGATGTTCCTTAGTCGGAGGCCACGGAGGGAACATTTCCAAGGTATCGCCGACTATATCGGGGTTGTAGTGTTACTGCGGCAGACGGCAAGGTGTTCACGAAACAGCAAGTGGTTCCGTATACTCCTTTACGTTTCCAGGACCGAGGATACGCACGTCAATGTCGAATGCTGCTTCTCAATTGGCTCTGTGGAGTACCTGTTCAATTACATCCACAAGGCCACGACCGGGCCACATTCGCCATCGAATGGGAACGCTGGCTTTCTGAGGCTGATTCGATCACGATGCCAAGCCAGATGCGCCGCATGTTTGCCCATAATTTGGTCCATTGTCGTCCTTGGAATGCTGGTGCCCTCTATTCCACATTCCGGTACGCACTTTCGGACGATATTCGCGGTCGCCGTCATCGACGTTTCGTTTCGAGAATGCCTGATCTGCCCTACTGCCCGCCGGTATGAAGATCCATCGTTCGATTGTTGGGATCCTGTCTCGCCGAGTTCCAATCGATGCCACAAATTCAGGTCCGAGATGATTAAATCGGAGCGGCGGTGTAAGACGAAGGCAATGATCTGCTGTCCGTCCGAATTCTTCGTTTCACAAGATCACGACAAAGATCAGCTGGTGTGCCTGTTTACGTTACCAACATGATCTTGATGCAATAAACCCCGAGCAAAGAAATGATCTGGATGTGACCATTGGCTCAGTTAATGCCTTTTCCAGTGATGCCTGCACCTGTTCTTCTTACTCTGCCCTGCTGGCACTGGTAAGACACCATCATCGATGAGATTCATTCTCGCGGTGATCGGATGATCGTGTGTTCGTCATGCGGAATTGCGGCTCTTCTGCTACACGGTGGACGCACGGCATTTTCGGTCTTCAGGATTCCAGTCCACAATCTGCACGACGAGAGCGTTCGCGCACTGCCTCTGGACTCGGAAATCGCGTCTCAGACTCGAGACTCTGATCTGACTGTCTCAGATGAAAGCTTCATGCAGCATCGCTATTGTTTTGAGGCCGTGGACAGATGATAAAACAATATTTGCCACCGTAACGTCCCCTTCGGCGGCAAGTTGATCCTGTTCGCAGTCGATTCTCGTCAGATCCTCCCTTATCGTTGCCGCCAGCATAGTGTCGTCGTACTTTTGGCCCGTGGTCGAGACCTCCGGCTGACGGTCAACATGCGTTTGCAAGCCATGGCCGCTCAAGGTGATTGCGATGTTCAAGAAAAGCGGTCGTTTGCGCGATACCTGGCTGCGATCGAAGATGGGGTGGCGCCAGTCTTCACTACTCAGGCTGTTTACTCCGCGACCAGGTCGCACTCCCCAGGCAATGCTGCCTGGCCGTCATTGACGACGACGATGAAGAGCGCGGTCCCCGACTATGATAAGCTCGAGGTGGTACACGAAGCTAGTCCAGGCAGCCTTCCTCCGCGTCGTCTCGGAGTCAAGCCCGGCATGCCTGTGATCCATCTACGCAGCATCGACGCCGACGCAGGCCTTTACAGTAGGACGCGTCTCCTTCTGCTTCAAGTTCGCGATGCGCTGCTCTCGTGCCGCATCGTCACCGGAACTCATGCCGGCGAGACCGACTTTTTACCGCGGATGGATCTGGAGCCCTTCGCCCACTTAATTCCCGGTTACTTTCCGCCGCACCCAGTTCGCCATCAAGCAGGCGTGTACAATGACCATCAACAAGGCGCAGGGTCAGACTCTGGGCCTGGTAGGCATTTGCCTTAAGGAGTAGGTGTTCTCTCACGGACAGCTTTACGCGGCTCTGTCTCGAGTTTAAAACAAGTCCGCACTGCGCACTGTCTGCCATTACGACGAGAAACGGCGACAATTCCATTCCAGGAACATCGTCTACCCGGCTATTGCGCGCCATTTCCAAGTCGCCGAGTGTTTAGCCTCGCTCCGCTCCAGTCTCAGTCTACGACGTATTTACAAAAAGTGGGGTTTGTCAGTAAAAATCTGACATAACAGTTTATCGGACATGGATTTATAACCCTGGTATGATGATTGACTGTATCTTTGGAGGATTCCCTCTTTGGCTTTTGTTGATTCCATGAGGAATGTATCCGTGCCAGACATAAATCTTTCCAAGGGTTTACTTACCTTTTGTTAATCGTAGAAATAGCTCTCTGAAAGCAGATCTTAGAGCCCTTAGGTATTCGTCTCAGAGACTGAATTTAAAGTTCATCGGCCAAATAGTTCATGCTGTTGAGTCGCGCTACGCCAGTCCACATACAGCCGCCCCCAAGACAAGTTTAAAGGGAACTTGTGCGAATGGAAGATAAACAGCTCCGCTATGATAGTGGAGCTCCGGTAAAACCCACCCGATAACCCTTAGGGATTAAAGTAGGTGAGCAAAGGTATCTCACAATTAAAAGTATCGTTGGTCCTGGGACGACCTGACTGGTCCAAGTGCGGGTCACGGACACACGCATTTAATCGCAGTTATTTGACGTTTGGACCTTTTGAGAAGTCAAATAACTTTGGAATGGATCTGGTTCCTGTCAGTCGTTCGGGAATTCATTGTTGCGCTTTCGTTGTCGTTAATGCAGGCTTTCGCTGCGATCAGCTTATTGTATTTATGTCGGCACGACGATTGCCCTGGGGACGGCTTCGTCCCATGCTTTACTAAATATTGAGATAAACGAATCCATATTGCGAACTCATGCACGAGGAATCCAAATCCGACCAATGAGTGCATCCAAAGCATATTCAGCTCGTCAAATAGAGTTCCAGCAGTGGTGTAAAAACCAGGGCTTTATTGATGGATGCACAGCTCCTGGCGATAAATTGCGCCTTTTCCTTGAGGAACAAGTTATTGGAAGGAAATCCCGAAAGAGGAAACAAGTTGATAATGGTCCCCTCTCAGGAATGTTGGGAAATCCACCGTTTTCGGTTACGCAGCCGCGATCGTTCATTTGTGGCGCCAGCAGACAGCCATGCGGATGAATTCACACCCGAATCCTAGAGATTCCAATGTAAAAAGGCTACTGAAAAACGCGGAATATCAAGCACAGCAAAATCGATGAGGCAATTTTGACGATCGTGGTGTTGGCACACTGATCGACGGGCATACGACGACTGAACAAATGATTAGGATTGCGGAAGTGTTTTGGCGGAGACCAAAAGATTTTGGACCAAATCTTCGACATCTGCCTGCGTTTTGAATATCTCATTATGCGTTACTTCGTGGCGAATCTGTAAGACAGAGTTTTCTGATATGCATTCTGTCGTATTAGAGAACGAAGGCATCAATGCACGCCATGCTCTTGTATTTGTGCATCGTCAGGGGAGAGCCAACCAGTTTGGAGGAACGAGTTCGGAGTCTTCGTGTCGATCAAAGATGTTCGGATATGCCCTTTCGGATCTATTGCTCTGAACTTAGTTTGGCGTTTTCATGTCGAAAGTGAGCCCTTTCCATGCTTTAAATCGAGCGAAAAACGGTTCAATCTAAAGCTGTTGAAGAGCTGCAAAGACCTTACAAAATCGCTTGATTACAGAACTCAAAAGTTCGCTATAGATTCAGTGCTTAAAGAATTCGGTCTTTCGAGCAAGGTCAAAACCCATGCTGCCTGAGGTTCTGTGGCTCGGATGGCCGAATTGGCAGGTGCATCTGAAGAACATATTCGAAGGCTTGGACGTTGGAACAACCAAGCGCAGGAAAAATGTTACCTTACATGTTTACCTCGCGAGGCAATGCTTACGCTTGCCGGTTTCCCACCAGCTCGTGGATGTTTCTTTTTGACTCGTGCAGCAATACTGCCTCCATTGGCAAAATGGCAGATGATCTTTCCTAAGATCGAGATTATTCTGCAGAAAATGTCGGATTGGACCTATCAAGATTCGATCGCCGTAAGAAGATGTATTCATTTGCTTGATGTACTCCGAACAGTGATCTTGCAGGATTCCGACCAGATGAAAGTTGAATATCCGGGGCACCCGATATGGAAGCATCCCATATTCTGCACAGAGCTATACCATCAATTTCAGAATGATCTACTGCATGCGTTGGATTCAAAACTCTGACCCAACAGAGAGCCTTCTAAAGAGAGCGATGCCGGCGTTATCAGAAAAACTGAAAATGTGCATGCTGATCTAAAAGCGACAATAACCTCAGTTGTTGATCCACTTTCGCCGAGTGTCGCGAAGTTGCAAGATCATATATCGGATGTCTTTTCTGGAAGAGTGCCGATATCCATAAATGCCAATTTCAGCTCAGCTGTTTTTTTCTCAGAATGATGACTTCCAACAGTCGTCTGAAGTTCCGATTGTTCGACCTGTCGTGGCTACAGGATCGCCTATCTTCTAAAAAATGGGCGGAGGAATCCAAACAATACAGGATCTTTAATGGAATGGACAGACGGCCTCGCAGGCGGCCAACCGTTCAAGATCTGGAGCAAAAGTGGGGACCGAAATGGTGTGATGGCAACTAGAGGCGCATTTTCAATCGGAGGAAAAAGATCATCGATGCGGTTTTGGCAAAAGCTAGGCTAATGCAAGACGGCGCAACATCAGAGAATTGCAAATCTGCAGCCATCATTTTTAAGCAGTTACACCGGAACAAGGACAAGTCTTTGGATTGGATCTCGAAAAATATCGAATATCTTTTGTGCTATGTATCCATACAATTTCAATTCGATTAGCTCATTCTAAAAAATAACAAGCTAGAAGCCTGGCTGTAAGCCAAACCAGAAATGATACCGAAAAAGGAGCGAACAATTACTCTGCAAAAGCCAATAGCTGTCGCTGAATTTATCCAATAGGTTGGACTTGCAATCGCGAAATTCGAGAATATCTTTTCTATGCAAAACTGCGTCCAGGTCTTAAAACAAAGTAGGACCCAGGTCCAGGTCCTATATCATTTCTATGCATATAACTGATAATTATCATTCCGTGTAAAAAAAACAGATATTGCACAAATATAAAAGTGCGTTTTAAAATAAAATCAATAAATACTGGCCAAAATGCTCACCACTATGTCCGCACATCTTAACAAAAGTCAATATCATACTGTGATGACTACGATGGTGACTCAGTTGATGACAAGACAGAAGCTGCTGCTTTTATATTTTTCATAACGTGTTTCGGTTATACCACCGTAACTCTAGCTCTCATTTTCTCTAGTATCTCGCTTTTATAATTTGTACGTCTACGAACATCCAGATCCCCGGTTCTAGGACGTTTCACATAACCTCAACACTTTATCGGGATCAAAATGACAGAACAAGAGGACGTTTTAAATGGGACGCAAATACCCCCCCAATGGAACTGATGGAACGGCTGGTTGACGCCTTGAGCGCCCAGCAAGCATTCTTCGAGAGGATGCTGGAAAGGTTTTCGGATACTCAACAGGCCCAGAGAATTATAAAGAACGAACCTAAGGAGTCGCTGATTGAGACACCCGCGCCAGACGACGGGACAGCGAAGAGCTCCTCAGCGAACGCAGGAAGATTGCCCATCCCAGCCTTCAACCCACCGAAGCTCGTTGTCTGCACCGCCGACCCATGGAGCGAGCCCGAAGCGTCCGTGACTTGGCTCAACATGGCAGCGGCCGCGACAAAACGTGTCTCCGGATCACGCGATGATCTGGAAGCATGGATAAAGGCCAAAGTCGGCAACCCTATCTTGGCCTTGTTGATCGGAGCGGCGGAGCGCCTACTGCCTGACCATACATACGACGCGGTGCTCATGGATGTTCGAGACCGCATCACTGGGTCGTCTTCGGTCGAAACGGATCGATGGAAAGAAGCCCCAATGGCAGTCCATCAGCGTGACAATGAGACATTGACGGCGCTGATGTGCCGACTCGAGGCAGCCCTCAACGAGTTCGCCGACAGCTCAAATGAAGCAACACCCCAGCCAACGTACGACATTTACCGAGGCAGCCTCAGCGACAAAACTCGGGCCATGCTGGACTCAAAGTACAACTTCAGCAACCGGGCACGGGAGCTAGATGTTGTGGATCGGACGATTCTACTGCGTTAGTGCTTGTATCGAGAACGCAAGGAAGAAGCGAAATCGGCAAAAGTTAGGACAGTAGCAAACGCCGCGCCGACCGATAGCACGAACATGAAGTGGAGATGCCGCACATGCCAGACGAACGATCACCACTTTATGACAAGTCAGAAAGCACGCGATCAAGTGACCAGCCCGAGATGTAATGGGGAACACCACTTCCGCTTCGAATGTCCCAAGCTTAAGATTGGCGGCACCACTTCTATCAATGAAGAAACAGCGACCAAGAACAAGGCAGTAAGCTTGGCGTCCGACTCGCAGCAGTCTACTGCCACGTCGAATGATGCCTGCGGGGGCGGGGCGGCGGTAGCCGCCCAAACCCCTTTCGACCCCGGGGGACTACCAACTATACCCAGAGTAGCGACGCGTACAGCACCTCCTGCCCCGAATATCACGGTGCAATTCGGTAACAGGACCGCGAACGCGCTTATCGATACCGGCGCCGACATCAGCATCGCGCAGAGCGACTTCGTGAAAGCCGCAGGAGGGACGATTGACAGCAGGGCCGAGAAGCGCATGCGCATGCTGGGATTTGAGGCGAAACTGTGGAAGCCGAGGGGACTTCGGACGTCATGATCAACATCGGGCGACAGATTCGGGCCACCTTTGTCGTCTCGGACCGGATCAGTGCCGATTGTATCATCGGGCGTGATTTATTGTCGGAATGGGATGCGCTCAAGAAGGTAAATATGGGGGTCAAATTGCAACGGTTTCAGATGGAGGTTCCGCGGCGACTGGAGCCTGCCGCATTGGAGCGACAGGTTTAGCTATGCGAAAGTGCTCAGCAGCACGTGGAAGCGGTTCTCCATGACATCCAGGTCGACTGGACAGCGCTGCCGGAGCCCGAACAGCACAAACTGAAGCAATGGATCAGTGAATGTGCAGACTGTTTTACCTCGGAACACAATCCGCTCGGCCATACGAGCACCGAGAAACATCGAATTAAGCTGCTTCCAGGGGCGCAGCCGGTTAGTTGCGCGCCGCGGCGACTACACCCCGAACTTGAACATCATGCGCGGGAAACGGTGCAGAAGTTACTGGCAGCCGGACAGATTCGGCCTTCATGCAGTCCTTGGGCGGCGACGATCGTCTTGACACGCAAAAAAGACGGATCGCATCGCTTTGCAGTGGACTCTCGGCGCATGAACGAAGTGACGATGCCCGATGCGCACCCGATGCCGCGCATTGATGAAGCCTTATCGGCCATCAACGGCGCCCGACTTTTCTCGACGTTCGACCTGGCTTCAGGATACTGGCAAGTCGACATGGACGAAGAGGATAAAGAGAAGACAGCATTCGTTACACGCGACGGGCTGTTTGAATGGCAATGCATGCCATTCGGCCTGCGCGGGGCGCCCGCGACTTCCTGCCGGCTGATGGCGAAAGTTTTAGCTTGCCTAACGTTTACCGAATGTCTGGTGTATATGGACGACATCATGATCTTCAGTGCGACCTTCGAGGAACACTTACGACGAATGACGCACGTCTTCGATCGTCTGCGCGAGCACAAACACAGCGTTAATCCGAAGAAAACAGCAATCTTACAGCGAGAGGTGGCATATCTGGGCCACGTTATTGACTCTGAAGGCATCCGACCAGACAGGCGTCTGGTAGCGGCTGCCGCAAAATACCCAACGCCACAAACAAAGACGGAACTGAAAACATTTTTGGGTTTGGCTGGATATTATTGCCACTTCATACCAGGTTTTGCTGAAATCGCCGCGCTGCTTTCTGATACAACGGCGAAAACAGCTCAATGGCGATGGGAGGACCCTCAGCAGCGGGCGCTCGGCGAATTGCGCCTGCGCCTGACTGAGCGCCCGATTCTGGCACACCCGGATTTCACCAACACTTTCATTGTCCAGACCGATTACTCCAAAACAGCCTTCAGCCAGAGGAGCACGGAGGGCGTCGAACACCTGATTCCATTTCTGTCGCGGAAATGTAAAGGACGAAAATGTCATTACTCGGCGCCAAGGGGTGAAGCAGTTGCCATCCGGCATGCGTTGCGAAAATGGCTGTGCTTCATCGAGGTGCAACACTTCATTATCGAAACAGACCACCGACCACTTGAATTCTTACGCTAAGAAACAGACGACGCGCAACTGTGTAGAATTTGGGAGGCGATGGAGCCCTTCTGTTATACGATCAGATATAAGAAAGGAAGCGCGAATGCGAACGCGGACGCTCTCAGCAGGGCCGAGCAATATCGTCATGAAGCCGGAGACTCGGTTATCGATGACACGGCCGACGCGGCCGCATCATGGGAGAGAGAATACTCAGACGAGGAGTCTCTGCTTGAAGCAACGGTCAATATCACAGAAGCCGCATCACCCGATTCGGAGGCGAGCTTACGCAAGAAGCAGCGGCAAGACCGAGAATTCGCACAAATTATCGAACATCTCGAAAGAGGTGACAAACCAAGTGACAGATGGGCGTGCGGAGCAGCGCTGGACAGCAAGGGGATTCTGATCAGGATCCGCACCCAGGCAAATGGCAGACTGCCGCCACCACAGGTTTACGTCCCAGCAACGGATCGAAGCAGTTATCTGGAGCAAGCCCACGATCAGAGCGGGCACTTCGAGGTCAAACGGACGTTGCAGACCTTGCGAAGACAGGCGATTTGGCCGAACATGGCGAGCGACGTCCAGCAATACGTGGCAGATTGTTCCTCGTGCCAGCAGAACCAGGCGACAGTACCATCCAATCAAGGACTGATGAGCGTATTCGAGGAAGATCTAGCGACGGAGCCCTGGGCGGTTATCCACATCGACCACGTGACCTCACTGCCAACAACAACAAGAGGCAACAAAAACGTATTGACGGCGACGTTCAATCTTCATGCCAGTGAAGACCCTAACAGCAGCTGAATCGGCCGACGCTTTAATCGAAAACGTGTTTTTGATACATGTATTCCCGAAGAAGATCGTGGCGGATCGCAGTACGTCATGGTGCAACGCGATTTGGAAGACGATAGCAGAAGCATTTGGATTCAGACTGGCATTGACAGTAACAAGGCGGGCGCAAGCCAACGGAATGGCCGAACGGCCACACAGATATCTGAACAAGTATTTGCGGACAATGCCGGAATCAGATCAGCGTCGATGGGATCACAGATTGAACTACCTGAAGTTTGTATATTGTACAGGAATCAATGCAACGACACGAGAGACGCCGCACTACCTCGATTTCGGAAGGGATCTACGCGGGCCTGCTCGCTACAACATCAGCATCCTACTCGATGTGACGCATGACCAAAAAACGTACCTCCAGGATTTGCAGGTTCGGTTTCGAGCGGCTTAGAGCGCGGCAGAAGAGATTGCGGCAAACGAATATCGCAAGCGGGCAGACAGGGTCAACGCGGGCCGGCATGACGTTATTTTGGAACCCTCGTGTGGGTCACTCGGACGGCAGCCGAACCAGTTATGCAAGAACGACAGTCACGACGGCTCTTACCGCGACTCACTGGACCATGGAAAGTTATGTATCGTTACGAGAATGCTCCCGATACATACCGTTTGCAACTGATTGGCACTGGTCAAGACGCCGCATTCGACATCGATCAGATCGTGCCGTACCGGAGCCATACGAACGAGCAGGCGACCAACCCAGAGTCTGAGCTGGATTCGGAGGAACCTGAGCCGGAGCCGGATGAGTCTGTAGGCGACGATGCGAGCGGATGTGCCATCGACGACGGCGACGCAGGCGACTCCTCTGGGTCTTCAACGCTGATTTTGAATCGTCGGACGACGACAGTGTGGTGAACGACGAAAGCTATCGAACGCCAAGTTCACGAGGCCGCACCCGCCGGTCGCGCACTTCTCGCGCAGCCACAGTATCAGTCCCCGTCGGCAGCCCAACAAGCTGACTTGGGACTACGGGGTGTGTGTGATGACTACGATGGTGGCTCAGCTGATGACAAGACAGAAGCTGCTGCTTTTGTATTTTTCAAAAAGTGTTTCGGTTATACCACCGTAACTAACTCAAGCTCTCACTTTCTCTAGTATCTCGCTTTTATAATTTGTACGTCTACGAGCATCCAGATCCCCGGTTCTTGGACGTTTCAATACTATGCCCAGTGCGTACGTAGTTAATAAATAAAATTACAACTGGTCCCTGGCCATGAGCAAGTTTCAATCGCGTCCAGCGACAAACTAGTTGGAAGGAAGACAGTTGATGATCGGCAAACAAAACGAATGTTTTGAGTTGCCTTCTCGTCAAAAGCTGGTGGCCCGTCACTGGGCGACCGTACGGTCGGGGCTGCTCACCCGGTCGGCGACTACGATCGAAAGCCGTAGGTGCGGGTACGGCGTCGGGCATCAGCTGGGCACGCGACATCGATTCTCTGCGGAATGGATGAAGGATGTGCAATATCGACTTCGCCAAGACGCTTCCAATAATCTGTGATACACTACGTATCGAAAAAGTGCGTATAAGGCTCCCACCACTCGTCTTCTTGGTTTTTCCACTTCACTAGATTCTCTCTGTGGCCTGGAGGGCCGCGATGTGCCAAGATCGTCTCGACGATTTACGAATCCGGCTCCAGGGAAGCATCTCTTGCGTCGAGCTTCAACATGGAGGGCGCCACGGCTCGTGAAAGAGCTGTGCCATCGTGATCCAGCAGCAGGTAAGACCCTCCGCGTTTGCTGCGTATGATTTGGAAAGGTCCTTCATAATGTAGTTGCAGCTTCGTCGAGCGGGTTGGGTCGGAGACCATTACCGACGAGCCAGGAGGAAACTTGTCTTCAGGCAGAATGCTATGACGTTTCGCATAAGCTGCGATGGAGGACGCGGCGTGAGAAGAATTGAGATCGCGAATGGAAGGGAATATCACCTGCTGAGTGAAGGATAGCCTGTCCCTTAAGCTTTCATAATTGTGGTCGGGCTGTGAAGAAGAGTAAATCAGCGAGGCCGTTCATCGCGCTGCAGAAGGTGACTTTGAAAAAGAGCTTTTTTGGGCCGATGCGACCTTGAAGTTAATGAAAAGCTGTGCGACGGGTACGTACCGGTTTCCCATTCCCCATCTTCGGCGTTGAACAACGTTTTGATCAGGCGAGTCAATGTTTTGACGAAGCGCTCGGCGAGCCCGTTTGCACGTGGGTGGAATTTTGTCGTTAACCGGTGATCGATGCCGCACTCACGAACCAAGTACGCGATTATCGAATTCGGTTCCGTTATCAGTTTGAACGATCTTAGGAATTCCAAAATCTGCAAGGCAGCGGCGACCGACTTCGCAGACTATCTGGCAGGGCGCGCAGGAAAACAAACCGGGTGCACACACAAACGACTACCATCAAAATGTTCATCCCTCGGGGGGAGGATGGAAAGGAGAGCGCCGTGTCGATAGCGATGTGATCCATTGGCATGGAGGGGTTGATTGGAGCGAGAGGGTGGTAGTCTCGGTTCACGATATTATAGCGCTGACATGGGATACATAGTCGGAGAGATTCCTCGACGTCCTGACGTATTTTGGGCTAGCGGTGTCCGGCTCGAATCAGTGACGAGAGTGTAGCCTGGATGCCAAAGTGCCCCTGTAAATGCGCATTTCGTGATGTTCGATGTTGGCCTGACTAGAATTAGCTGCTGGAGGGCTTACAATGCTGGGAACGACGGCCTCCAGGGTGGGATATAGCCGCGAAAGCCTGTCTGGTAAGATGTTACGGACCGCTGGGCGATGAGTGACCGTAAAATTGTAGGATAGAAGAGTGTCGACCCATCCCGCCATCATCTGGTTGAGGTCCTTCTGACTGAACAAGAATGTCAGCGAACGATGGTCTGTGAATTGCCGAAACGGGATGCCCCAGATGTAATATTGGAACATCTTTTTAACGAAGACGATTGCCAATAACTCCCGTTTGGTGGCAGAGTGTATCAGATTTATTGAAAACATTATAAAATCTTATATCCCTTTTAAAGTGCGTATGCAGTTTGAAGATCAACGCACGCAGAGAAACCAGATGACTCACGCATAAATCTGATGCCTAACAAAGATGCGGACAAGATTAAAGTATGAAGGCGTACGTTATATTAATGGGCTCGACTCCCGCGGTGTCCGTACGGTGTCCGTACGGACTGAGCTGAATGAAGCTGGGATTCGAGCTGGAAATAAAACACAATTCATTACTTTAGACCGAAGTGCTGCCGATTTCCGTAACAACTTGTTCGCGATATCTGACGAAACCGCTCCTAGAGTAACGACGCTCAGAGGAACGGAGAGCTCTTGCCGCGAAGAGGACAAAATCTCTGTTGCCGACAGTGTCCTCAGCACATTGGTCTTTCAGCTGGACGCCGCTTTGGGCGCGTCTACGGCGAAGCAGAACGTCTTGAAGAAATCGGGGACCTTCAACCTAGGAGCGCTTTCGAGTACTCTTCGAATCGATGAAAACGCTGCCGCTGCTTCTGGTGCCCATTGGTCGGCGGTGATCTTATCGTGGTGACGGAGGGACTCGAGGGGAGCTGTGAGCGTTGCGTTATCAGGAACAATGTCTCGAAAATAGTTTCGAGGCCTAGGTACTGCTCAATCTGCTTTCCGGAGGTGGGTGGCGAAGAATCTCCCAACCGGACGAGTTTACGTCGGCCGATGGAGACTCCATTTGCACTGAAAACGTGCCCGAGTCAGCGGAAGGTTGACCTAAAGAGTTGACACTTCGATATTCGCAGCCGAGGATTAGCGGCGGTCAGACAGTCCACTGTGTCGATGAGATCTTCGAGATGGGATTCTGCTGTATGCGATACAGCGGTGATATCATCCTGAAAGGCGACGGCGGCTCGCGAGCCAGACAGGATCGCCGTTACAACGCGCTGTAACAAAGCAGATGTCTGCGTGAGGCCGAAATGCGTGCCTATAAACATGTAATGCTGGTGTTTCCATGTGAACGAGACCTTATGCTGATCAGGTGGGTTAATGCGGAGCTGGAGAAAACTCTGCTCTAATTCGAGGCTAGAGAAGATGGAGCGACTTTCGAGATGTTCGAAGACGTCGCGGACTCGTGGCATCGGGTGTTTTTCTGGGACTAACTTGGCGTTGAGCGCTCTTGGATCGATACAGACTCTTCCTGGTGCCTTGGTTCCGTCGAGCTGCTTCTTAGGGATTACTGGCAGGAGGTGATTCCAGGGACATCCGAGCGGCGCGATCGTTATCTTGCCCTGTTTGAGCCAGGCGTCAATCTGTTCGTCTATTACCGGCTCTAGAGCGCGCGCGATATTGTAATGACGCCGATATCGATAGACATGGGCGGTATCCCCAGTATTGAGGTAAACGACTGACTCTTCCAAATTGCAGAACGTTGACGTGTCGATGCTTTGGTTCAGATTCAGCGCTGCTGGAAGGCACGGGTATAGCGCTTGGCGATGTTTGGGTTCATTTGCTGGAGCACAGCGTTGGACCTCGTCCTCAGGGTCGTCGAAGCTTGCAGCCGCGTCTGGCAATGGCAAGCCCGTGATCGCGATGCCGGGTTGTCGAAGAGGTCGCGTCCGATGATAATCTCAAGCCCTTCGGGCGGGTCCATGACTTCGAAACGATGCCGGAAGGTTTTCTCACCCCACGCGAACTCTAGGTCGACGGTACCGACTCGAACTGTGAAGACGTTTTTGCCCCGAGAGAGATGCGCGCAGAGCCGGAGGCAGGCCGAAAGGAGACGCGTTGCTCGGGATCGAGGCGTTGGAGATGGTTCATTGGGAAGTAAGAATGGGAAGCGCCGCTGTCTATATCAACTTTGATAGGTGGTGAAGCAATCGTCTCGATTCTACGATCAGATACACGGGAATGACGGTAAAATCAATAATGATTCTGTATTTCTATTATAGGAAATCCCAGGACCCAAATGCCGTCACGGTGTCCGTAGGACTCCGTGGGCGAATCTTAGCGCAGCTTCGTCGTAGCTTGAAAACTTGCAAACTATTCTTATATTTTCTTATAATAAAGTAATAATTTGCTACACTCCGCTCCTCACAATCTCGTTAGTCTTTAGTGTCTTTCTGGTACATTGGGTTTAGGGTGTCATGACTGGTCTTTATCATAGTTCATTATGTCTTCACTTGTCATCATTTTTTTCATCTTCATCCAAAGGTCATCATTATCCGATCCGATCATCAAGTTCGTAATAATTCATCTTTATTGTAAGTCATCGTAGCGCTATCATCGAGTTTCATCTATAATCATCTGTCATCAGTCATCAGTATCATTATTTATTTATAAATAATTTTATCTAAATTTATTTCATCATGTCATCTAAAAAATCGTACTTACTGATCATTTGCTATAGTTTCAGCATTAAAACCCATTGGGATAAAAGCTTGAAAACAATAGTAGATTTTCAGTTAACCTTTGAGTGAGGTATCTAATACTGTCTTCTACACTTTCTGCGAGTGCACTTTTTCCGTCGCGCAGTTTCTTCAAATATTTCTTCACTAATTCAGGGACGTCTTCAAACAGGTTCTTCAGGGGTTCCCATGAATCTTCTTCTTTCGTAAATCCTTTCCATTCGACCAGCAACTCTAGCTGTCCAGTCTCAGGATTTAGTCTTCAGTCTATAAAATCGCTCACTTGATACGATTCATTGTCATGTGCGAACTGCTTTATTTCGTCTGTAACATTAAGTTTTGAATCAGCATATAGTTGAATCCGGTCACCATGGATCCGGCTCCTACTGTGATCGATGATATTCTCTACTTCGAACACATAGTTATCTTCAGTATCAGTGATCCGATATGGGCCTCGCCATTTTAGAAATAGTTTACGTCCAGTCATCTGTTGGCTCCGGTACACCAACCAGGACGAAGTCTCCTATTCCGAAGTTTGGCTCTCTTCTAAATTTCCTCTGATTTTGTTTCTTCAGTGTCCTCTGCCTTTCTGATTTCTCCGCGACTGCCTTATGCATGCTGTCTAGCGCACTCCGAAGGTTTTCGATTTTCTTATGAATATTCATCTAGTCAACGCAGTTTCTATAAAACTGCGCAGTTTTGGGATTTTTGAAAATCTCATCCAAAGGATTGTCAGGTTTCAGTCCAGTCATCACCGTCACTGGCGCATTGCCATTCAGACGGCTCTGCTCTCTATGGTTTATGGTGTGTTCGACACTGCGGTTCAACCATGGCCGGTATTCCTTCTCCCATCTGAGCTCGGACAAAAGGGCTTGTACTAAGGCTAAATACATTTTATTAATAATCTCAATAGTGCCAATATTGTAATGTCCATATGACGTGGTGATATGTTGGATCATATTGCACTTTCTGGCAAACTCCTTCATAGTCGTCGAAACAAAGTAGGAAGCCATATCAGAGACCAGTACTTTGGAGCTCCGAACAGGGCCCTCCACTCCATCAAGGCCTCTACTGTCACGGAGGTATCGGGAATTTGTGCGGGTGTTATCTTTATCATTCCTGATAGGTCATCTCGCAAGATTGGATTCCACTGGAACTCATGAATACCATTCTTCTTCATTGGCCATATGTATATCCAGTCCATATGCAAAACTTCGTTCGGTCGTTGACCGTGAACCTGGGTTCCTAAAGGCCGTGGAATCCGCATTCCTCCTCTCATAGGCACGCAGTGCAGACATGAAATACAAATTGCTTTCACGTCTTCAGTATAATTCCAGTAGAGGAACCGCGTCAATTGCTGCGTGCTGGCCTGACACCCTAAGTGTCCACTGTTTCCTCCCGAAGGCGCAATTATACTCAAACGGCATCGCAAGTCTTCTGCTTCTAAAGGGATTATCACTTTCTTTTTATCTGTGACTATTAAACCTTCATTCATTTTTTGGCGAGTCATAGTTGATATCCATTTCTTCTGACTTTCTTTTATTTCTTCCATAGTAGGCCATTCGAACTCGGGGCTCTGTAATGGTCTGATCTTCCGGTCATCCGGGACCGTTACCGTTCGCACTCTACGGACCATTTGATGCGTAGAGCCTTCTTCATCAACAGGTTTCGCCCCCCATCTTGTCATCAGATCGGCCCAAATATTTTCTTCTCCTTTGATATGCTCGACTTGATAATGAAATCGCTGCATGTAAAGATCCCATCTCTGTAGCTTTTGTGCTGTTGACTTTGACACATTCGTTGGTGAAAAAATCTATTAGATTTTTGTGATCACTGAATAGTTTGAATGACCGTTTCATCTGTAATAAATAGTCTAGTTTCTCCATTGTGTCTTTGATAGCGATCCCTTCTTTTTCAGTCATCTCGCATCTATTGAACGTGTGGCCGACGAATCCTAATGGTTCATGCCTTTGTAATGACACAGGTTTATTTATATCTTCTATTGGGATTTGAGTCACCATTCCAGCGGTAATGGATTCATTGGCATCAGTGAACATGTACTGGACCCTATTCTCATGGATACGCCAATTTGACATTGTTAGCTATCGCTGTCTTCAGGTTTTCAAATACGAGATCATGTTGTGGGCTTCATCCGTATTTGGATAGTCTAACTTGTCGCGCAACGCTCTTGTTCCTCGATGGCTGGTCCTTCATACAGTGTTCAAAGATGTCCTGCTAACAATGAACTATTTTGTTGTATTCAGGGATTGACCTGCTCATCCATTGTGTTGCCATCAAAAACTGCTGCAAATTCTAGCTGTTTTGGGTTGAGGGATCGCAAGCAGGGCATCAATCCGATCGGTGTCATGTGCAACTCCGCTCGGCGTAAATATCCTTCCGCAAAACTTCACCTTGCGCGTGAATAAATCACCTTTCTTCAAGTTCAATTTGAAATTGTGATTATCTGCCAGTCTTAAAGTTTCTTCTAAAGTGCTAAACCATTTGTCTAGTAAATGTGCGTACCTTAGTAGGTCATCTATTAATACAATTTGAGAATCTTGTATTAAACTCTTAAAGATCTCAGCCATTCTCGCCTGAAACAGCGTCGCTGAGTTTAGAACGCCCTGTATGGATCTTCTCGGTGTATACACTCCTCTGTCAGTCATGAATGAAAACATCTCTCGACATTCTTCTGCTAATGGCATCATCATCCAGAAGCCTTTAAAAGCGTCTACTTTAAACCAGCATTTCGATCCAGCCAGGTTGTTAACAATAGCTGCCAAAAATGGCATCGGCCATGCGGTACTTTCAGATATTGCGTTGACACCTCTCAGATCAACGCACATCCTTCTACTTCCATCAGGTTTCTTCACTACAGTGACTGGAGAGGCCAATTCCGAATTATGGTTTTCTTCAATTAGGCCGTTCGTTTCCAGTTCGTCAATAAAGCGCCTAAAAAACGTACTGTCTTCTATGCTGTACCTACGATTTGGACATTTATATGGTCTTGCGTATGGAATCAAACGGGTCGCAAATGGTGTAACCTTCGCTGGGGCATCTGGGCCCAACGACATTCGTCATACATCTTTATACTTACGAACGAGTCGGTCTAACCTCCCCGTCCATTCCTCTGGCAAACCGTTTCTTCTGGCGGCTTCTATCAAGTTGCTTAAGCCTTCTTCTACTTCTATATCTGAACAACTTTTTATCATCATTTCGTCAAAGTCATCAAGGTTTTCGGATTTAAACTCTTTATTTCTTAAGTCTTCACTGATCTTATTATCATCTATCTTCGCCCGCTTTCTCACAATTAATGCGTCAAGCGCAGTTTTTGGCTCTATTCCAAGTTCCTCTAGGTCACCTCCGAGTATGATTTCATCACTTGGAACGTCCCAGATTAGGCATTTCCGCTGCCTTGTTATAATTTCTCCGGCTTTTGTGCGCAGCCCGATACCAAGTGTCACCCTGTCTTGTTATCACCCAGACGAAGTCAGATAGGCTCCCTGAGCCTTTCCACCATGATCGCGGGGTCGTTCCTCATCGCCATCTTCGCTATCCGTTGCGGGATTAACGACTTGTCCGTGGCTCCACTATCAAGCATACCAGGGACATACAGACCCTCACATATTCTTACATCTATCTGTCTTCTCTCATCTGGGCTACTATCAATTCTACAGACCATGAGGTAATTGGAAGTCTTCTTAGATGTATTGTCATGTTTCGTAAGCAGCTTATGGACCTCTTCTTTCGTCAAACCCTTAGGGCATTTAAACACTGGGTGCCCGTACTGCTGACAGCCGAAACACTTCATCCCAGACCGATCCGTCGGGCCCTTGTTGACATTTTTCGTTTTCTTCAGATCTTGCTGTTTCTCGTCCTGCCGAGGGCGCTTTCGCTGCTTCGTCTTCTTGTCTTCTCCGTCTTCGGTCATCAGGACGCGGGACGGCTCATGATTTTCGGCTCGTTCTTTCAAGAGAGCCAGAAAAGCTATAGGCTGTTTGGAGAACCGGGGCTCTCTCTTCAGCTGACTTTTCATCAGCGCTTTCAGCTCTTTCGGTTCGATGGCGTTGACCAGGAACCGAATTTTCATCTTCATACCATCTTCATCCTCAAATAAGTGTTTCCAACCATTGTCCTTGACAATGTTATTGAATTCACATATAGATCGGTGACTCTAAGTGTTGGAGAGCCGACATCGAGATCCATCTTCAGTTTCGTCATCTTCTTCTCCATAAGACAATCCTGTGATCGGTCGCCTATCAAGGCTTTGTTAATCCAAGCCTCGATTTCTTCGTCGGTTACGTCATCGACTTCGACGAAGAGATCACATTCGCAGATTGTCTCGAGCACAGTAGTCTCGAGCATGGAGAGTAACGATCGTGGCTGACCTACTGTCTGCGCATCGCGAAAGTTTCGCAAGTATCGATCGCGGCTTTCGATGAACTGCAAGATCGCCTTGCGATCTAGCTTTCGCAGGACCGGAGCCCTGTTCGTCTCGAGCACTGCGAGGTTGCCTGAGGCCATGTTTCGCGCTCGGTCATGGTTCGTCTGGTGGCTATGGCTAGCAACCACTTCTTCGTTGGGACGTCGGCGAGTGCCTGCATCCACTTCATCACCGCTGGCCGGCGTAACCGAACCAGACTCGTCATCAGAGGTCTTGCGAAACCTTCGGTCTGACACAAGGTCTTCTTCAGTTGGAGTTGAGTACTCATACTCCAGCAGTAGGTCATCAAGCGTGAGTTCATCATCAGTTGTCGTTGTCATCGTCGCCATTTGGCCAAAAGAATTCTTTGTAGCAATCGTCTCGATTCTACGATCAGATACACGGGAATGAAGGTAAAATCAATAATGATTCTGTATTTCTATCATTGGAAATCCCAGGACGCAAATGCCGTCACGGTGTCCGTAGGACTCCGTGGGCGAATCTTAGCGCAGCTTCGTCGTAGCTTGAAAACTTGCAAACTATTGTATTTTCTTATAATAAAGTAATAATTTGCTACAGTGGAAGACCCTGGACTTGGACAAGGACGAAGAATGCAGACCTATGACAAGAGCATTCAGAGGAAGCGGACACATCGGACATATACAAGGCGAAAGCCTGTAAAACGTCGTCCACTTCGGCCTCTTCAGTACTTATGTCGACGCTGGCGCGACCTGGACAGGTACTGGCTCCACCAGCGCTATATGATGCTGGGACCGGGGTCTCGTTGGGCAACTAGCTGACAGATGGCCTGTTTGCTGGCACCTCCGACAACGTGGCTTGTCTCTCGCGTGGTCGGCCTGGTTCAATGTCGTTTAGGCGGCGTTGTTGTTGGTGCAGAAGCATCCGGTCTTGATGGGGCGGCAGGGCGTGTTCGACATTCGCTTGTATCGTGACCGTGAGCACGATGGAAATCGCAATACTTCAATGCACGACATGTGGAGGAATCATTCCCGTAGGTCTTATGATGTGTGCACCAAAGACGACTTTCAGAATTCGCGGATGGAGCGCGAGTAGTCGAAACGGACTGAGAGGCCCGAGCTTGCGCGATAGGCGTCGGATAACGACTATCAAAAGGGCAAATTACCGTTAAAGACCGTATGATGGACTCAGGGGAAGAAACGGAATCAGGATTTGCGGCTTGGAGAACTCGCAGACCGCACTGGATGTTTTCCGGGAGCCTACTGAGAAGGTGGTGGGAGCGTTTGGACGACGAAGGGCTGATCCCTGCCAGTCGCATTGCAGCAACATTGCGGTCCGCGAACCTGATCGGTGTCTCGTTAGGGTGACGACTGATGTTCTCATATGCCGACAGGTGGATGCTTCCCAAATTGTCGCTAACAAAATGTCGCAGGAAATTGTCTTTGGCTATAGGCCGGGCATTGTCCTCGCAGCTCAGCCCGACACCACTCGGCTTTTTTTGCACAGCAAGCCAATAAAGCTTGTACGAAGCGAAATTTGAGGTATCCATTTGCGTACAGCTTCTCTTCGAATGAGGTAACGATGTCCTGGGCTGAGAGAGGCGAAGTGGTTTTCGGGCTGGAGAACCTCGGCATGGCCGATGGCATCCTCGCGGATGACGTGAACGGCCGTTATTTTTGGGAGGAAACTGCGTCGCGCGGAACCGGTGAACTGATATCTTGGATGTGACGCGATTGCGTATGAGGAAGCGAGGAGTTGTGAAGATGCTGTTCGGGTCGTAGGAGCGGCTGTTGGGTGCGCATTTGGGCGGCTTGTAGGCGTTCGACGGATGCAGTGATAGTGGTCAGACGGGCGTTGATTTCGTCAATCTCGGTCTCCATGGCTTGCAATTGAGTGTTGCTGCGCGGCCTAAGGCGACCGCTGGCGTCGTTCCGGGTGGAAGCCAAAACGTATTCTGCCGAAATCTCGGCCAGGCGGAGTTCCAGACGAACAATCGTCTGTTCTTAGGAGACGATGGTCTCGGCTAAAGAAACTCGGCCGGATAATCTCGCTTGATCCTGGATCTCAGCTTGGGGGTCGGATGCGGCCTGGGTTTGATCGACGAAACCTGAGCCTTTGTCGCGGGGCGAAGCGGGAAGCGATTCGGGATGTATAGACATACTGCCAATGCTCGATCAAAAAAGGTATCGCGTCCAGCGACTAACTAGTTGGAAGGAAGACAGTTGATGATCTGCAAACTAAAGGAATGTATTGAGTTGACTTCTCGTCAAACGCTGGCGTCTTGTCACTGGGCGACTGTACGGTCGGGGCTGCTCACCCGGCCGGCGGCAACGATCGTGAGCCGCAGTAGCGGGTACGGCGCCGGGCAGTAGCTGGGCACGCGACAGAATGTATGAACGCCAAGTCAAAATGCATCGTCAAAGTAACATTACAGTTTCAGCAGAACAGCATATACAATAACATCATTGGATACAACAGAGAGAGCAATACAGCAATTTGTAAATTGACCAATCAACAACAATTTGACAGAATCCAAATCAGAGAAAAACCCAATCGTCAGAGTTCCCGTATTGTTCAGGTGATTTTTATCGTGACGATCTCGGGAAATTTTGTGCGCACTTATATTGAATGCTCGGAAGCGTCCGTCCGGACATAACTTTTTAACAACGGATTAACTCTCAAATGCCATTTATTGTCCACATGATACAAAAATCACTTTAGTCACTATCAAAGCCGTCTCAAACAAAATTGAGCCCCATCATTAGTCTTAAGTTATGTCAGTAATATGCGCCTGCGGCCGTAAATTGACATCCATCTTCAGTTCAGATGACATTATATATCATGGCTTTGGAATCGACCATCTTTTAACTGTCTATCCAGAAACGCCAAAATGGTTTGTTTTTCTGCTCATCTGTCAAATGAAAATCCTCAATAGTAAGTAGACAACAAATCTCTCATTGACTTCAAGGATCGAGGCTTAACTAATGTCGCCATTCCCTGATCTTGAGCATCTTTGAAATTTTCCTTATAGCGAATATACTTAAGCTTAAAAGAAACAGTCTCGAGGAGCCGTCTTCAAGGGCAATAATTACCTACATGAAAGATTTACCTCCATACTATCAGAGCGAACTCGATCAATCTTCGCAAGATCATCAAGTGTGTGCTTCTCAACAGCTTGAAGACATTCAACGTAGTGCTTGTCCATATCGGATGTCGAACTACAAAGATCTTTGTGTAAGCTCCAAGATATTTGTTAATCGTAGAAATAATTCTCTGCTTTAGATATTAGATCTTAGAGCCCATAAATATTCATCTCGGATACTGAAGTTCATCGGCCAAATAGTTCATGCTGTTAAGTTCGCGCAACGCCAGTCCACACACGCATAAATCTGATGGGCACCAAAGATGCGACATCATGGAAGTATGAAGACCTACTTTGATAATAACGGGCTCGATTCCCCAGAGGTCCGTACAGACTGAGCTGAATGAAGCTGGGACTCGTGCTGGAAATAAAACACAATTCATTACGATCTGACCGAAGTGCTGCCAGATTTTTTAGTAACCTGAAATCGCGATCTGAAGAATCCGCTCTATTAGACAGGTAAAGCACAAAGCCTGTTTTTTGAAACTCGATGTTGAGTTTGTTTGATAAGTTGTGAAGAATGAATCTATTTGGAGGAATTACAATCCGTGAATTCTAGAAATTGGCAGCGCGGTGACATGACTGTCACAATCCTGACTAAGAGGATAAGCTGGGAAATGACTTCGCACTGTTTGGCCCTCATGATTTGAGCCTCGTGATGTGCGTCTATCCAACTTTGACGATGTAGTCCGGACTTCAACTGTGTTTCGTCTTGAGCTCTGGTGCACGCATTCGAACCGTGGCCCTCTCCACAGCTACCACATCGTCGAATTCAAATTTTTCAATCACAATCAACTGTTTTAAGTCTTGCAGATATTCGAGACTCTTTGTTTGGGTTTTGCAACTTTACATTTTGAGTATAGACACCAACATAGCCTCGAAGTCAAATCCAGACAGCTTCCCAGGAATTTCGTTCAAGTTTACCAGCTGACGCTGATTTGAGCTGCTTACCTTGTCGGAATTTCTGATTCACTGCATGTAATTGTAAGAGTTGAGAGTGCTCAACTGTTATTGTATTCTGAACGACAAAACAATGAGAACTTCGTCTGTTTTTCTTTATAATGGAGAACAACATTTGTGATGGGGTAATCCTCAGCTGCGTTGACGATTGTTTGAGCTGTCCTAAAGGGTTTTCTTAGTCAAATCGTTGATAGAATCGTATCGTTTACCTGGATTGAGTGAGTCTGCTCTTCTCTGGCTGCTATCTGTTTAAGGTCGTACCGTGTCTAGTACCGAGCTTTCACTAATAATCGTTTCAGCATATGTAGTGATAATATCTACAATGTCGGTTTTGTTAATCTTTCTGTAAATACAGTGCCGTGTTTAAGTCAGTTCTCTTGGCATGGGCTGTTCTGCCAACATATGGGTGGCGTATAGCTGACTTGAGCACGGCATTGTATTTACAGAAAGATTTGCTATTTCAATGGAAGAAAGAAAATCTACGCGATAATACAACAATCGTAGTGGACCATGAAGGTTTCATTATATACTTCGCTTGTTCTTGGACATGTCTGAGCAATACTGGTGCATGCGTACTAGGGTTTGGGTATCTTGAAATGATATTTCGTCGGGCCCGTGGAGCAATTCCTTCACCGCTGGGAGCGAAAGCTAAAGCTAATAATGCGGATTTTTGCGTGGTGGATATTTTTAACTCTGAGCTATTCGCGATTAGCTCACTGCGTTAGAATATATCAGCTTCCCTGTTGCACTGCATCTATACAATATCTTTAATAAATCACGACGTTCATTGAAGACGTAATGTTCCGCGCCCGTCTACACGCTATGATGGACGAGGATATATTGGAATTCCTTCTCGATGATCTAGAATCTAGCGACAGCGAAGAAGATCCTAACTTCGGCGGATCTGTTATTGGACGAGTTCCCAAAAACGACCGTGATTCCGCTGAGGGTCATCGGTTTATTTATATGGATTACTTCGCTCATGTATCAGGTTTAATAAAACCCCGTACGCAAACTTGAAAAGACGACTGCGCAATATCATGCCATACGCAGTATTCATCGCATATATCTGGAAGGTTTATAAACTGCGACCATGCTCAAGTATGACAAGCTACACTATAATAGTACAGCTACCAAGTCCGTCCGGCGTTAAGAGGTCCGTACGGTATGACCATGTCTAATTTCGGAAATACAAAATCAGAATTATTCTTTTTTCTATCACACGTTTGGGATTTCGTTGTCGTAGACAGATTGCTACAAAGAATTCTTTCAGATGACTAAGCCTGAGACGGCACCTGTCAGAATGAAGCTTGATGAGGAAGATACCGTCACCTACGGCGACGAAGCTGAGCAAGTTGCCAATGATGTTGAAAGATGGGGCTCCGTCTGGCAGAGGAACAAAATGAAGCTGAGCATCTGGTAACTTCGAAATCATCTTCGGATCAATCGGATGGGAACGAGGATCTGGTGACGAAACATACCCAGGTTAGAGAAACTGAGGCCAGGAGAAAGATGAAGCTCGGCGACGGTCTACCCTGTTGTGGACAGCGAGTGGCGTCGAGCAGTGTTACCGTGCTAAAAATCAACAAAGCGCCGACATAAACGTCCGTGGATCGTCCTGAGCTGGTACGACTCGTCTCAGAACGAGAACAGTATCTACGGGTTTTCGTGGATTCAGGTGCAGAAGGAGCACAGCTGCGTTCGTTGGTTGACACCCGACAGGAAACCCAATCGCCCTCGTGGATTTGAAGGTCACCGGCGGATCATGGGAGATTATCTTGTTCCGAATCCTGTTTATGGCAAAGAGCTCTTTGAGCGACGATTCCGAATGCCATCCACTTGATTCAAAAGGATCCTCGACGAACTGCAATTGCACTCACCATACTTGCGGCAGCAGGTTGATGCACTAGGCAAGCCCGGCCACGGCACACTACAAAAAATCACGGCGAGCTTGCGGATGATGTCCTACGGATTAGCTGCCGACGCCGTTGACAACTACTGTCGCATATCAGAAACCGTTGCGACAAGATGTCTAGAGGAGTTCGCTATCGGTATTATTCGTGCCTATGGTGATGAATATTTTCGGTGCCCCACAGAGCACGATAGCCAGGCAGTTTTGAAGCAGAAAGCCGACCAAGGATGGGCTGGGCAGGCTTTTAGCATAGATTGTATGCATCGGGAATGAAAAAAAATTGCCCCAAAGCCTACGCGGGTCAATATGTTTCCAAGGATAAGGGATTGCCCACGATGGTTTTGGACACAATCGTTGGCCTAGATGGTCGCATCTGGTACGTCGCGTTTGGTTTTCCTGGCTCGTTGTACGACGTGAACATTCTTGGGCGATCGCCATTAGTCGGGACCATCTTAGATGGCCGTCTGAAGTGTAATCCCTATGAAATTAACGGAGCAGAATACTATGAGTATTATTTACTAGCTGACTGTATATACCCATCTTGGAGCTGCTTTGTCAAGACCTTCAGTCAACCAGATTCTGCCAAGAAGAAACGTTTCGCGAAGAAACAGGAAGCAAAACGAAAAGAGAGAGAACTTGTCTTGGCATCCTCCAAGGGAAATTTCCTATACTATCGATTCCAGGTAGGTCAAGGTCAACTCTAAAGATGCAAAATATTGTGAAAGCTTGTATCATCCTACACAGTATCATAATAGATTCTAGAAAAGAAATGACCATACAAGATCACATCAAGATCGAGAAATCGATGGTTTCTGAATCGGGTGCTCAAACAATCTTTAATGGCAGTAGTGATCGAGGTCGAGATTTGGCACTGCTGCCTATGGATTTTTTGTCAAAGGATGAGATCTGTGCAGGATCGAGACACGCACAGTCTGCGAACCAATGATTTGATAGAGCATTTCGGGTCAGGATCTGGACAACCGGAAGATGATTGATAAATTTATTGAGTATCTGACTGAGCAAGAGATCGCGAAAGGGTCAATTTCTTGGCTTTCAGTAAAGAGAAGAATTGCATTGAAGATTGAGGAATGTCTTCATCTTTTGTCGAAAATAGGCGAATCGCATTCTGTTCTTCGAATGCTTCCGACTGGCGACGAATGGCGCTGCTTGATCCATCGCAGCTGTCTGCTCCTGTAGAGCATTGTTCCATTCCGCTCATTGCTCGCGTGAAGCAAGTTCGACGTATTCATGTCGTTGTCTGCTTCCTCGAGGCGTTGCCGCTTGGGACGCTTTGCACCAATTGGACGATTTTCTGCTAACATTATGGCAGGATCTATGATCGAGTCACTACTCGATTCAGTTGCAACATCAGGTGCAGGGAATTTTGGGAATTCGCGCAGGATTTGCCAACAATCTGAATACCTGAAATCGGAACCGTCGTTCTGAGCCTGGTATAGTTCCAGAGCCTTCGTCAGCAAATCATCTGCTGAATATCCGCTTGGTTTCTTGGCTACGATCTGTGCATAGCATCCGATGAATTTGTGGACACATGAAGAGACTCTCGTCCAAGCCTTTCTGCAGGACAATCCATTACGTTCGTGTATCTTTTCAGCAACTGCCTGCCAGAAATGGTCTGCTTTCTGGTCGTTTCCTTTTATAGGATCTTCAGAAACAGCTATCCATCGTGGTACGAGAATTATACAGGTTGGATGAGAAACGGTCGTCACAACTCAGAGCTCATTACACTTGATAAGAGCATGGGATAATCAGAAGCTTTCCTTTGTGTATATATTGTTTGGGGATTTTTTTTTGTTCACGAAACTTCGGGCAATCCGCTCAGCCGGCATAATAGCAGAAGTTGTTTTGCTGGCGTCAGCGCCGTTCGTCTTCAGTGATTGCTCGTGAAGTGTTTCGTCCATTTATGTTGCCAGTACTGCAATCACCTTTTCTGCAATTATAGCTTCTAAATCCATCGGTGGGTTGCATGGGATGAGCATGCCGCTTTCTCTTGATATCTCCTGCCCAGTCTACATGCAGCGGTATTGGCCTTGTCAATTAAATCTTTCAGTGAAATCGAATCGTCAATATTGATCAAAACATCTTTGATTTCTTCATTCAAGCCTTGGTGGAAACGTTGCTGGGCTGGAGCACCATCCTTACACCCGGCATCAGCAATCAACAGCTGGGACTCAGATGCGAACGCTGCATTCGTCCGTTGGCCTTGTTTCAGAGTTAGTAATCTTTCTGCAGCCTTGCGAACGAGTTGCGGATCTTCAAACAGTGCTCGGAAGAGATGTAGAAATTGTTCGAGGTTCAAGAGCACAGGATCGTTTGCTAGAAATGATACGAGAACCAATCCAAAGCAGGTTCTGTCAGAAGGGTCCCCACCAGGACAACTTTGCTTGTATCAGTACTGTATGTCAAGGACTTTCCCATTATAATCAAGTCAATTTGGTTAACGAAGTTTCGCAAATTTTTTGAAGATCCATCAAAAGAGTCAGGTAACTTCAATTTCAGCTCCCGACCATTATGAAAACTTGGAGTAACATTGGATTGAACATTGGTATTGTTCTGTTGGGGCGGTTGACTCATGGATGAACATTGGGTTTTTGCGGTTGATCTGTAGGTGTAGCCGGTTGTGCTGGTAGAAGCTGCTGTAACTGCTGTTGAATTCGCAACAGATCCTCAGCCTGGCGTTGGACTTGAGCGCTTAGTTCGGTATTGTACTCTCAAGACCCTAAATGGTCTGCAAGGCGTCATTCCGTCGAGCTTGGATATGTACGAGCTGCTGCTCCAGAGTCATAGGATGCGATTCTTCGGTCATGGTGTCAGCCTGTGAGGCCTGGGCCGATAATCAATCAGAACTTGGGCAAAACAGAGGGTCGGAGACCAACAAGAAAATAGTCAGATTTTATTCTCTACATCATTGCGTGACGAACTTGGGAAAGAATACACTATAGGTTGTCATCCTCTAATTATTAGAAACAATATGAGCATTGGTCCGCACCTTACGAACAATCTATAGCCGTTTTATTGACCCTGCGCTGAATGTCGCTGAACATTTGGATTACTCATTTTGATTGCGTTTGGCAACAAATGAGTACAAAACTGTAGTTTTCTTAAAATTACCGTTTTCTGCGGGACCACCACAGTTTTAGTTTTTGTACAGTTTTGTTGCCAGACGCACTTCAAAAACTACAGTTTTGCTGCCAAATAAAATAGTAGCCACTTTGAGAAAAGCAACCATCCGCTATATTCTTGACCCATCGGTGCTCAAACAGAGCCATGGCTTGCCGACGATATGTAGAAAATGTCCATTCGCACTAAGGTATCGATTTGGCCTGGACTTTGGAGGTGCGACATGGCTCTTTCAGCAGATACACGGTGACGTACCAGGCTGTTACGAAGACGGTAATCAGCTCTACGAGATCCCTAACAGCATCTATGTGAGAAAACGTTGAAATTTTACTCGCAATTTCGAGTTTAGTTTCAAAACTGAACCAAACGGAGCTCTGAGCTCCGTTTCAAAACTACAGTTTTGGTGCAGTTTTTAAAACTCAAACTGAGCCTCAGTTTTCGTTGCCAAACGCGCATTTTTTGCAAAACTGCCGAAAACTACCGTTTCGGAACAAAACTGAGGGAAACTGTAGTTTTGCGTGGTTGCCAAACGCACTCTTACTCTCAGGCTACTTTTGGTTGAGATTGAGGAACCATGGATCAAGCGCAAACTCCGGGGCGCAGATTTTATTTGGACTCACCTCTGCCACAACTGAGATGGCGGAAATTCATACAGGTTGGTAGGTGTTATGGTGGGCGGATCTCAATCGCACCATGAGTGTCTTTCCACTGTTGGCACAATGTCAGCGCGAGCCACGGCTGACTGGGCCTCTGCTTGTGCACCATGTGTCAAGGGCGTAACAGGTTCGGACTAGGAACAGGGTCAAGACAAACTAGATCGATGTGTATTCAATAAAGATGTTATCGGAATGAGGTATTTGGACCGACGCTGAGCCCTTCTATACTATCTTGGAACATTCCTATCTCTACGGCCGTCAAGTGCGTGGCGGAGTTGGAAAGTTCGGGGACGTTCAAGGGCTGCGCCGATGGGTTGGAATCTTCTATGTCAGGGCCTGTCCCTGCCAGAGTCCCAGGTAACGTAACTGCAGTCGCAACCAGCTCTACGTATTGCGAAGCCTATACTGTAGTAGAACATTCCGAAGAACCCTCGAGCTTTCGCCAGTCCACTCCCAGCGACCAGCAACTTGGAAGATTCCTAGAACGTTCGTAGAAACTATTTAACTCCTGAATATAGCCTAGCATAGGTCATTCCGATTAACGCCTTTCGATAATAAAATCAAACCTTGATCTCAGTCTCTATTCTCGCCTTCGACTTGGACACCAGCCGTATCGTACTGGACCGGACCCTAACATTCTACATGAGGCTTGTCGCTTAACACTAACACGGCATTCGCTGTACATACCGGGTTGCGCCTGGATAGTCTTGCACAGTCGGGGATGCAGTCCCTGACACCATGTACATGCGAGCGTTCGCGAAGAATAAACGAGTGCCATGCTCTCCTCTTGTATGTTCTACTGTGACGCGAAGTATTTATTTTTACTTTTAATTGTTTATTTTGCTACTGATATATGAGGTTCTGTCTCTTTCATCTCTGTTTTATAATTGGTCTTCCGACCCCCTGGTCGTCTTATCTACATTGTGCAATCTGATCAATTGCTAAATCATGTCTCTGCCGTGGCCCTCCCACAACCGGCACCACATGATCGTTCGACCTTGCTAAGCCCTACCTGTTCGGTATGCTCAGGAGTGAGTACGCGCAAGGCGCCCTCAAACAGCCGACAGGCAAAGTTATCAAGTCGCGGCTGCCAATGTTATCTAAAGTTATGGCCAGAGATGTTCTGGAAAGGATGTAAGTGCTGTTGGCACTTGTTTCTGTAAAGTGTATCAACTTATATTTTCTCTTAATGAAGCAATAAATACTGCGTCACAGCGCACTATTTAAACCACATTGCGATATTACGCCAATGGTAACATAAGGGTTTCAAGTCAAGACCGCCGGAAACTGAAGGCCCCCAAGCCCTGAATCACGTTCCGTCGGAATTGCGTCACGGACATGCATCACTGACCGCGGAACTACCCTGGAAGGATTATAGTTTGATTGAAACAGCATTACGATTTTACAGCACTAACTCCAACGACT
>RBZT01000123.1:0-14490 GCA_003693705.1 Polymyxa betae
ACGATATTGATCAAGTTCATTCAGAGCTTGCTGCAAGCGATTTTGGAGATCATTAACATCAGATAACTGCGGTACATTATTCTGATAGTGTTGCTGGTGAAAAAGCGATGGCTGTTGTTGTTGCTGAAGTTGTAGGTTCGTAGCTTCTAAGAATGCAGGGTCTCTAGCTTGGCGATTACCAGGTGGAGGTAGAGACTCGGAACGAGAACGGGCAGTTTGTTCTGGGCCCATAACCAGTTACACGGAACTAAGTTTCTAGAGATTCTAAGACTAAGATGTTGTTAAAGTTAACGAAATACAAGATGATGTTTATATAGATCAGAGACTTTGCAACAAATAGAAACGTGACACATCAGGAGTCACGATGCATGAGACTACGCAACTTTTGGGAGGTCTCTCATAACTAATTTTTGAAGATTTCTTATTAATTATGCTCATACAAAATGGTCGGGAGATCACAAAAATATTAACTATGAGAGATTACTATTTATGAGATGATTAAGTATGAGAGACTCTACGGTATATACAGGAGAGTTAACCTGGACAGACATGGCCCTGAGCATGATTGCACAAACTGTTCTTCCTCAATCATAATTTCCATGGGCTATCAACGCAGCTGTATGTAGAATGTGGGCGTCGACCCGACCACTAGTTCGGAACGTTCCAGACCCCCGAACGCGGCCTCCTCTGGATGCCGCCACGGCGTACGAAATAATACCGAATAACAACCGATCCGTGTGTTGATCTAGCCTTCGCTCGCCACAGTCGTAGAGCTTGTCGAAGACGAAGTTAACGGACGATGACGACAGCGGAAACTCAGCCTGGAAGCGGCAGCAAGCAGTCTACTACCAAGGGATCTCAACAGGTTATGGGCCCAGCTCACGCGGTTGTCACATTTCCCGGTCCAAGACTAAATGGAAAGAACTGGTCGAAATTCTCGTTCGCATTCCAAGCATTCTTACGTGGATTACGGATGGGGCACCTTCTGGACACCCCTCACGCTCCTGGAGAGGATGCCGATATCTGCTTCTCTCTCCTGGTGGGAGCAGTAGAGCCTGACCAGCTGGACATTCTCTTCGAGACTCAGACTCCCGGTCAAGCTTGGACGTCCCTCAAGAAAGCCTACCAGAATGTCAGCAGCCAGAGCGTTGTCCTGCTCTCCCACGAGTTTCGTCGGGCCAAGACGCGTGACGGGCAGAGCGCTCAAGAGTTCACCAGCCACATGCTGGAACTTTCCCGTCAGATCAAGGCGGCAGGAGGCGCCGAAATCACCGACATGGACTTCTGTACAACTGTACTGTTGGAAGTACAGGATCTACCACGGTTCTCTGTCGTTGTCGAATGCCTACTCAACGGCAGCATCCTCCACAAGGCAGAGCTCATCGCTCGCCTGCGGGAAGCAGAAAAGCGCGCGCACCAGAGATCGCCTGTCGAGCCTCAAGCGGCACTCGTTGCTGATGACAAGAAGCGTGGTAAAGGACGAAACCGGAAGAATCCCGGCAAGGGTAATAATCAAGGCTCAAAAGATTCCGAAGACGGTGACAAATGCCGACGATGCGGTCAAACTGGTCACTGGGCGAGAGTCTGTCGCGCGAAGGTCCCACAGAAATCGGACAAGAGTAAGAACCAGCAGGAAGCCAATGCCACCGACCAGTACCTGTTCGCAGCGACCGAATGCTCTTCAACGTCAGGCTTAGAGCAAGTACAGCGGTGTGTGCTAAGCGCAGTTTATGAGCTAAAAAGGCCGCGCAATAGCGCTGCGCTTTTTTTCGGTTTTCCAGTCGTGAGGCATTCAATGCGCTATTTTGCTCCTGCGTTTTCTCGTGCGCCAAATTTGGCGCATCGAATACCGCTCGGAATAAACATCCATTCATCTCCATTTCTTTCTCCCTGCCTATCTCTCTCCTTTGTCTAGGCCCTTGCTGCAATCTTTGCTTTGCTGTAAATATTGGAAGTCCCGAGCAGTCCAATTTCAGAGGAAGGTATTCGTTTCGTAACGCAAATTTTTTTATTATATATAAAAGCTCCAGAGATATCCGAAAAACGGGTGCTGAACTGCTTTGCTGAATAATTGTTTGGGTTCCCCAATAATCATCCAGTAAAAGTTTTGAATACAAAACTCGTGCCTATTTAGATTCGGGATGTGTTTTTTTCAAGGTCGAATATTGATGAAGAGGTCTTCATCGCTGTCATCAGAGCTTGATGAGGCAGAGGAACCTCCGCCTCACATTCCTGGGCCAACACCATTGCATACTGAGTAAAGAGCGCCAGCATCTGCTGCTGGGGAACTGACATTTTACAGAATCAGTAATAGCACACAGAATGGACCTGCAAGCACTGCTGGGAGCTTCGAGTTTTCCGCACCTTTTCATACGCTATTTAGTGCGCTATTGATGTTCTACCTCACGGAATTTAGCACACACCGCTGTACTTGCTCTATTGACAGTGGCGCATCGTCCCACATGGTAAACCGCTTTGACTACCTGTACGAAGCAAGAGAGCTATCACCCCTCGTCCGGGTCGTCCTTGGAAACGGCGACGCATATCGGCCGTATGATGTTGACCCCACACATCACCTCAAGAATGTTCTCTACGTCAAGGGTTTGCGCGAGAACCTCTCTACAACAGCGGCCTGCACGACCGACGGCATCGAAGCCAAGCAAGTCAAGCACAGGTACGATATCGTCAAGGACTGACGTGTGCTGATATCGGTATCCCGTAAAGGTGGCATGTTCTGCTTCAACGCGATCCCCACAAAGCTTGGTCCGACAGGACAAGAGGTAGCCATGCCAACTATTGAAGAGCTTCATCGACGATGTGGTCACTCATGCTACGCGACGATAAAGGAGATGATATCAGCCGGCATCCTACCGAAGCCAGATTTCGAGGTCATCACGACCCCATGCGACGTTTGCGCTAAGGGCAAGATGACAAGGCTTCCAATTCCTATACAGGCAACCAATGCACCACGGAAAATCGGCGAACTCGTTCACAGCGACCTCTGTGGACCAAGGCCTACGCAATCCATCCAGGGGAGCAAGTACATCGTGACGTACATCGACGACGCCACTAACTTCGTGCACATGGCCTTCCTAAAAGAGAAGTCGGACCAGCTTCAAGAATTCATCGCGTACGATCGGGCCATGGAAAAGCAGTTCGATGCACCAGTCCGGATTTTCAGCTCCGATGGAGGCGGAGAGTACACAAGCAAAGCAGCAGCAGAGTACATGAGACGCCGTGGGATCAACTTTGAACGCTCGACGCCCGGCACCCCGCAGTAGAACGGCGAAGCAGAGCGTATGAATCGGGCCCTTTGCGTGATGGAGCGATGCTTGCGAGCCGACGCCCAGCTACCCAAATGGTATTGGGAATACGAGATCAAGATGGCCGCCTTCATAAGGAACCGGACACCAACATCCTCTAACGCGCGGCGAGCGACGCCCTTCGAGCTCCTCTTCGGTCACGTACCTGATCTCTCCGATCTTCCCATCTTCGGATCAAAGGTGGAGGTTCTCGTTCAGGACCGGGCGAGAGACAAGCTCGACATGAAATCAAAGAGCTGAATCTTCCTAAGATACGCTGACGGTATGAAAGCATGCATATTCGAAGATTTATCTGATTGTAAGCGGTTTGTTTCACGTGATTGGCGACCATCAGTGGAACCGGCAGCGGTCGAGCTGCAGATGGACGAAGAGGAAGACGAACCGGAGACGGAAGACCAGCCCCCACCGAATCCGAGCGACAAAATCACAGTCATGGTCGGACTACCAAGTAGTCGGGCGACCGACAACGTCCGCTCGCCGAGCCAGGACGCCGATCCAAATAGAGACGTCGAGCCACAACAACAGCATCAAGAAGGACCGTCCGAGATTGCCAGTGAACGATCGACTACCAGCATTCGAAGGCAAGTGTAGCAAGCTCGTGTCAGCATTGGCCGAGGGAGACCTGCATCAACGTCAGCACCAGGATCTATACCAATGGCAACAAACGTACGAAGGTCGAGCCGAAACCATGCTCCTCGCGACTTCTTCTCACAAACGCAATCACTGGGGATGGCGGTCGGCGTCGACAACGAGCCACGGTCTGCCCAACAAGCTTTGTCGGAAGTCAAGTGGCGCAAAGCCATGGAAGAGGAGTTCGCCGCTTTGTAAAAGAATGAATCATGGCAGCTAGTCGAAGAACCGAAGGGAAGGAACATCATCGGAGGGAAATGGTGCTTCAAGGCGAAGAGGGATGCTGAAAGGAACATAGTAAGATGCAAGGCTGGATTCGTTGCTCGCGGTTTTACCCAACAGGCCGGCGTCGACTACGATGAGACTTTCTCCCCCGTCGTCTCTCTGATATCATTGTGATGGGTGCTCGCGATCGCGGCGGAGTCTGGAATGTATCTGCGACAGCTTGACGTCAACACAGCCTTCTTGTATGGCGACCTGGAGGAAGAACTGCACCTCGAGCAACCTGAAGGCTTCGAGCAGGAGACGACCGACGGCAAGAAGGCGGTCTGCCGGCTGCGGAAGGTTGTCTACGGCCTAAAGCAAGCCGGGCGGGTGTGGTGGAAACAAGTCGATGATTACTTACAGCAGACGGGCTTCATCAGCACTACCAGCGACCCTTGCGTCTACGTTAGCAGCGACACCGATGTCATCACTATAATCTGCATCTATGTCGACGACCTGGTTCTTGCAGCGACTTCAAACAAACGTCTGGGTAAGCTCGAAGGACTCCTCCGTCAGAAGTATTCCATGAAGCCGACCGGTGACCTAGATTTGTTTTAGGAATCAAAATTTCACAAGATCGAGAAGCGAAGACGATTACCCTGTCGCAGAGCGCCTACGCGAAGAGCATCCTCGCGAGATTCGGGATGGATACTTGTAAACCCCTGACGACGCCTTTTGCGGTGGGAGCGACGCTGACCCGACCCGACGACGACTCGAAATATCCCTACTCACAGGCTGTCGGCTCGTTGATGTACTTAATGCAAGAAACAAGACCTGACCTGGCTCATGCGGTTGGAGTCGCGTCTCGCTTCAGCAACAATCCAGGTCCTGAGAACGTCGCGTTTTTAAAACGGATCATGCGATACCTACAAGGCACGGTGGAGTTATCTATCAAGTACGGTGGCCAACCCCAGACACTGACCTGTTATGTCGACGCTGACTTCGCGGGCGACGTCGAGGACCGCAAGTCGACGACCGGGTATGTGTTCCTGCTGAGCGGCGATCCAGTCTGACCAGTCAGCAGAGCCAGCCGGCGACAAGGGTGTGTCGCTCTGTCGACGACCGAAGCCGAGTACGTGGCCTTGGGGACGGCGACAAGAGAGACTATGTGGTTGCGCACTCTCCTCGCCGAGGTGGGCTGCGCGCAGACAGAGGCCACTCCCATGCACGAGGACAACCAGGGTGCGATCGCGGTGGCGACGAGTGAGAAATCAAGTGGACGAACGAAGCACATAGACGTGAAGTGCCACTACGTTCGAGAGGCCGTGAAAAATTGCGCAGTGAAAATTATCTACTGCCCATCGGACATTATGTTGGCGGACATTTTAACTAAGGCGATCACGGCACTGCGATTTCAAGACCTACGTGCCCATCTACATGGAAACGTCGCGTCGACGGTGGGAGTGTAGAATGTGGGCGTCGACCCGACCACTACCGTCTTCCCCCGAACATAACACAATGGTGTTATGTCCGAATATCAGTAATAAACTTTTTTATCGTACCGATTTTGAATGTCTCCGCACTCCGTGGCGGAGTGTAAGAGTGTCGCCCTTGCCTCTGTCTGATTTTCCTCCGTCCACAATACAGATAATCGACATGGTTGTTTTAGGGTCTTTTTTCGGAATAAAGGTCTTTATTGAAAATTTAATCGAATACCTTCTCTTAGAACTCCAATACTGTAACTCTTGCCGAAATAAGTCCGTCCGCGATACAGATTATTGACATGGTTATTTTTGGGGTCATTTTTTGGAGTGAAGATCATGCCTGAAAATATTATCGAATAGATTATGTTTGAATTCTAAAATGATCGTCGAAGATGAACGCGACAGCTATCATAGGAAACAAAGTGGTACCGATTCAGAACTGGTTATCATTCCTGAGCGTATGGGGGATCAACTTGTGTTGGATAGGATGGAAAATTCTTTACATGGCAGAATTGCCAAGATTTTGGAAACACGTGATGCGGAGACTGATTATCGACGAATGCGCGATTTACGTATTCATCATTGGATGAGGAAAGGCAGAAATGGTGTCAACTAATGGTAGTCTTCTATTTAAAGAGTAAACAGCAGTTGTTTTTATTGACATCCTAACAGTCCATGTCAATACCACAGGCTCGTGCTTCTTCTTCGATCTTTTTCATCTCCATCAGCCGTTTTGTTTTGAGCCATTTCTGGCAAATAAGGTCTGTCGGATCATTAAACAGCTTCAGCTGATTTTGCTCTTTGAAGATACGGTTTTGTTCTTCAAGAAGAGCATTCCGCTTAGATACCTGTTCACTAGAATGTTGACGTCGTTACTCTTTGCTGCGATCGACTAACTCAATCCCAGCTGAGGCGTTTTTAGCTTTTTTGGCAACCTTGTTCCCTATGGGACGCCCATCTGACTGTTTTTAAACTCATCAAATGATTCGTTCTCATCGCCTGAAGAAAACGCCGAATTGTTGGCCGAGGAGCTGTCGGTTTTGGAACAGCTATCGATCTGTTTGATGGAGTAGCCGTACTCTTCCAAACAAAGATTGCGCTTTTTGCTTTCATGTTTACCGACCAGCGGAGATGGAGTCTTGGCACTGAACGACAGACTCTTCCACTTGCTGAAGTTCCTGACAATCCTCCATACTTCTAATTATTCGAAGCGCTTTTTTTGTATAGTTAAAAATGCTTGCAGCGCGTCCTCAATATAATCATCTTCGGTCGCTCCACTACGTGGCGTGCGAGTAGCTAGTTCGAAAAATCCGCAGAACGCATTAACGTCTCGTTGAACATTGCTCCAGTGATTTTCGAGAGCGCACCTGGTGCGTGAAATGACGATCACGCTGATGTCACCACAATTTTGGATGATTAGTTTAAATTTTAAGTTTTTTCTCAACTGTCCCCCAGTATTCTGCCGCTTTCATATTGTAGCCTCTTTCAGGGTCATTACTGGCAGAAGCAACGGCTCTGGCCAAGGCCTGGTCCTCAATAGGCTTCCAACTGAGCGATCGACCCATTTAACTTCGATGCAATAGCGGTCAAGTTATTTCAACGCAAATAGCTGAAACTGGTTGCAATAACTCGAGCTATTGTCCAAATAACTGGCTGTTGGGCAACCAGTTAAGATTTATTAAAATACGTTTTGCTATAACTGCGACCGGTGGGAATGCTCTTATCGCTTATATAATTCAGATAGTACGCACCATACTGCGTACGGAGGTTTAGAGAACCTCAAATCTGATACACAACAAACTCGTCAATTCCGCCCTTGACTATAGATGGATAAGAGAAGTGTTTTTTTGTTTTGTTATACTTACACCCTCTCCAGAATATGTCTGCTTGATTTTGAATGTCTCTGGCGCTCACTTTTGCCAATATTGGGATACGTTTCTTAATCACGCTCCCGGTTGGGATCTTTGCGAATTCGTCGTGGTAGCGTTAGTGCCTCTGCAAAGCGTGTAAGTGGGGCTTAGAAATATCATAAATTGAGGCTTCGTTTGTTTTTCAATCGCTATCTCCATTCGCCATCGAAACCCTATCACAAGCGTTTGTGTTCGCGCTTTGCAGACATGCGGAGACAGCCCCCTCTGTGCCGCCGGCACAGTGACGGTTCGACTGAAGGGGACATAAGAAAAGAACAAACACCAGTTGTGCATAGCCATCGCTACAATGTAACCCCAAACTAATATCGTTATGTTGAAGTACAACTTTTATCAGAGCCACCTAGCGGTAGTTTCGAATGTTTAAAGAGAAATGCAATTCGTGCCTTGCCCCCATATAGTTTACGAAGTAATCCAAAGCTGGCTCGCAACTTTTTCAATTACTGGAAAAATTGTAAACAATATGGGATCAATTTTTGTATAAACTGAATGTATGTATGCACGCAAGGACGTCGATTTGATTGGCAGCTTTGAGCCTCAGCATCATATCGCTTTACTACAGTTATGAAAGTCCATGAAAATGAAAGATCTAATGCCCTGGCTAAGGGCGATCACCACTTATTCAAATGGTCTATCAAAGAGCGCGTTTGGTTACCACGCAATTTCAGAATCGGATTTTGCGGAAACCGGATTTCTATTTAGAACAAACCTGTTTTCGCAAAATCTTGATTTTAAGTACTTGCGGGCACCAAACGAACATAAGCTCCTCTGATGATGAACAAACTTGGAATGACATGCGACGCCAGGCTGTGGCTCTGGTCGGGAAATGGTATGCCGAAACCTATTGAATTACACAGCGCTGTCGTACGTCGACGCTTTAAGGCCGGCAATGGGTCCAGGAATTAATAACCGGGAATCCGGTGCGAATTTACGAATGTCTTCGTATGAGCTCCCGTATATACAATAAGCTGAAACGCAAACTGCTCAGCTGTGGGGGTATACAGCCCACTCGCAACATGAGTTTAGACGAAATGCTTGCAATATTCCTTTTCACCGTTTCCCACAGTTCGAAGAACAGGGATGCACAAGAACGATTTCAAAGGAGCGGGGAAACCATTAGCAGGAAAGTTACGTATATTTTCGCAACAAATTGTTTTAAATTTCTCCAATGCAGGGTTCTGCATGTTGACGCAACCTGTCGGTTGTCGGATGTCAAGCGCGTGGCTCTGCGTGCCTCTGCTCCTAATGTGGAGATGTCCCAATACAAATACTTGATTACTCTGCAATATCGTGTCTAGTACATACACCTCACTTCTACAGGTTATGGGCCCAGACGCTTCTAACACCAAGTTCACGAGCGAGTTGCTGAACGGCAACAGCTGGACGGTATGGGCATGGGAGTTCAAGATCGGCGCCCACGACGCTGGCGTCTGGAGCATAATCGATGGATCTGAACCAAGGCCGGCATCGCCGGCGGATCCGGACGACGCTGCGAAATGGAACAAGCGCCATGCCACGGATATCCACCAACTCGCCAAGTGTATCAACGGCGATATGAAGCGCAAGATCATGGGAAAAGACACTGCAAAGGCAGCCTGGTATGCCTTAAAAGAGCACTTTAAAGCAAAGTCCGGGCAAGAACGCTTCAGACGCAGGCAAGAACTGAATAGTCTTAAGATGCGCGATTTCAAGTCACTGTCGGCATGTATTGATGCGGTTAATGAGAAAGCATGCCAACTGAAAGAAATCAACGGCTCCTGCGGAGACAAGGACATTCTCTACGTGATTCTCGCCGGCCTACCGGACCAATACGACTACGCTGCATCATACATCAGACAAGCTGACATGTCACTAGACAAAGCGATCGCGTACCTGAATTCCGAGTCGGCGGCCAAGTCCCAGAATCAAGCAACCTCGTCCGAAAGACGAAGCAGCCGGAACCAAAACACCCAGGAGCGCTCAGCCTTCGCCGCAAACGGAGGCAAAGGGCGTAAATATCGTGGAAGGGCGATCCGTAACCGAAACAGAGGCGGAAACGAATGTCATCGATGTGGAGAAAGCGGGCATCATGCGAAAGACTGCACAGCCCCGGCCCCGAAACCGAAATCTTCAAGCGACAAGAAGGAGAGCACAGTCTATGCGGCATTCTTCGGCGGCGCTAACGAAAGCCGATCGACGAAGTGGTACATCGACTCCGGCGCCACCCACCACATGACAGGTAACGAAAACGCGCTCGGACAACGTCGGCAGGAATCACAGCACCCGCCTATAACAATCGGAGATGGCACACAACTGCAAGTAAAATCAGTGGCTGACACCAGAACCGGCTCGGTAAAGCTTCATGGCGTGCTTCACATACCTGGACTCGCTGCAAATCTCGTATCGATCACCAAAGCCCTGGACAATGGAGTCGACGAAATCTCGTTCAAGCAGAAGAAGGTCGAATTCCACAAAGATGGCAAAGTGATAGCTACAGGGACGAGATCCGGCAACCTATTCGCACTCGATAACACAGCGATGACGGCAACCTCGGATTCCGACACCGGTAACGCGACCCGAGACACATTCCGTAACTGGCACGACCGACTCGGGCATATCTGCTATGAGAAGATACAGCAGCTGGCGAAGAACGGCACCATCAATGGGACCGGAGCCATACAACCAAAGACGGAGAAGTGCGCGGTGTGCCTAGAAGGAGGAATGAGAAGGAAGCGGCGGCAAGCACGGCCGGAATCGGTCAAAGCTTCAAGACTTGGAGAGATTTTCCATTCAGACGTATGCGGACCAATGCATAAGGAAGGCACTAGAGGAGCACGATACTTCGTAACGTTCATCGATGATTGTTCTCGTCATGTTTCAGTGTTCACCATACATTACAAATCTCAGGTCCTATCGAAATTTAAGGAGCTAGTAAATGCCATTGAGACGGAGCTCGAGCCTCGAAGAGTTAAAACACTTATCAGCGACAACGGAGGCGAATACAAAAGCCCCGAATTCGAACAGTTCTGCAGCGATAAGGGCATTCTTCACGTGACAACATGCCCTTATACACCGAATCAGAGCGGAGTTGCTGAACGTTGTAACCGAACACTGTGCAACACGATGAGGAGTATGCTGTCGCAGAACAAGTCCCCGGCGGCATGGTGGTGTGAAGCCATAACATACGCGGCCTATATTCGAAACAGATCACCAGCGCGGACACTTAATGGATCAATCCCGTATGAGAAACGATTCAACAAGCCCGCAAAACTGGACCTCGTTCAACCCTTCGGATGCAAGGTCTACAAAATGACGTTGGATGGATCGAAGCAGAAACTTGATGCTCGAGCAACACCAGCACGTTTGTCCCCAGAACGAATGGGATTAGCTTTTGCGCCTTCCATCTGGATCCCTAACAACATCACTTGAAGTAAGTCCACCTATCACAGAAACAGCCACAGTTTCGGAACCTGCTCCGCGCCAGGAGGGGACGAAGAGCGCTCCAGCCACGACAGAGCAGAAACAAGATTCGACGCCCGAAACCGATGACTTCGAGCAGGACGAAACTGTAAACATCGACGACGCAGTCCAGACCCATGAAAATGTGCCACGCCGGGGAACAAGAATACGACAGCCCCCAAATAGACTCACAAACAAGTTCGGCTACACTGGTTTCTGTTTTCTCATGAGTCAAAGTGCACCCAACTCAGGCGAACCTAAAACGTACCTCGAAGCAATCCGTGCTTCCGAATGCGCCGCCTGGAAACAAGCAATGCAGGATGAGATCGATAGCATGACGTTGAACAAGAAGTGGACTCTCGTCGCGCCGCCAGCCGACGCGAACATAGTGAGCAGCCGATGGACATATAATCTCAAGTGCGACGAAGACTGAAACCCTACTAAGTACAAAGCCAGACTGGTCGCGCGGGGATTCTCCCAAGTCTTCGAAGTCGATTACACCGACACGTTCGCGCCCGTCGTCTCCATGTACAGCTGGGGATACTCTTCGCAAGAGCCGCCTCCCTGCACGTTCGACCTCATCATCTCGACGTCGCAACAGCTTTCTTAAATTCTCCACTTTACCACTTACCGAGTCGATATACATGCAGCAGCCAACCGGATTTGAACGTAAAGGCACGTACGGGGAGAAGCTAGTCTGTACACTCCAGAAGGCCGTATACGGCTTAAAGCAGTCAGGCCGCGAATGGTGGAAGACAGAATCATCCTCACTTCACACAATTGGTTTTAGGCACATTAATGCAGATCAGTGCTTATACTTCAAAGGCAGCGGCGAGAAAGTGACGATGATCGCACTCTACGTTGATGACATGGCAATCGTGACCCAAAACTTGGACGAACTTACAACAATCAAAAGAGTGCTGTCGTCGAAGCACAAAATCAAGGATCTCGGTGAAGTAAAACACATAGTGGGAATGAAGGTCAATTACAGCGAAAAAGGAATTCATCTCTCTCAGAAGACCTACATTGATTAGATGATTCATCGTTTCAACATGACAGACGCACACTCAGAAGTGGCGCGATTACCGCCAACGGCCATAGACCTGATCCCAACCTCAGATGACGACAAATATGAACAGACCCGCCTTTCCCTACCGCGAATCAATCGGCAGCCTCACATACGAGGCGGTCTGCACTCGACCAGACATCGCCATGGCGGTAAATCTCTGTGCACGATTCGTCGAGAAACCCGGACCTCAGCACGTGCGCGCCGTCAAGAATGTCCTTCGCTATTTGAAGGCGACATCATCCCTGGGAATCCAGTTCAATTATTGCAAAACATCCGATATGCAACTGAAGACTTACGTCGACGCTGATTATGCAGGAGACAAGGCAGAACGCCGCTCGATTCCCGGCTTCATTGGTATGCTAAACGGACCAATATACTGGACTTCAAAACGCCAAGCCTGTGTGACACTCTCATCGACGGAGGCCGAGTATGTGGCGGCGACGAATGCCTGCCAAGAAATTGCCTGGTGCCGACGATTGCTAAACGAGCTCTGTTTTCAGCAGGAGGCGACGGTACTACTGGAAGACAACCAGGCCACCATCAAACTGGCGCTGTCGGAGACAGTCACCCGACGCTGTAAGCATATTGACGTCCGCCATCATTACATCCGAGAACTCGTTCGCGACGGCGTCGTTCGACTCGACTACTGCCCAAGCGACGAGAACCTGGCCGACATTATGACCAAACCTCTGGGACGAGGAAGATTTGCGAAACTGCACAGCCCCCTGGTGGCCGCGCCACCTGAGCACCAAGTCCCTGCAAGTGCTCTGGCGATCGTGCACCCGGCACTAGGAGGGTGTTGACGCAGCCTGTCGGCTGTTGGACGTCAAGCGCGTGCCTCTGCGTGCCTCTGCTCCTAATGTGGTGATGTCCTAGTACAAATACTTGATAACTCTGCAATATCGTGTCTAGTACATACACTTCACTTCTACATTGCTTGGGGTTACGAATGCCATTTGCTCGCTTGCTGAGAAATTCATTACGATGTCTGGCACTGAAACCTCCCCAGTGATCAAGAACAATCCTAAATTTTTTCATATCCCAGCATTTGTTCCTAAGTCCTTGGCCCAGCCGTACCGAAATAGGAAAAGGTTTTTGAGTCAGAATGATCTAACAGCTTGTTCTTTTGACCTGCTATTTACGTACGTGCTTACTGGATGGGAAGGGTCTGCTGCTGATAGTCCGATTTTGGCGGACGCCTACACGAAAGGGCTTTCTTGTCCTCCAGGTAAATACGATCTTGGGGATGCAGGGTTCGGTCTCAGCACCAAACTTATGACTCCATATCGCGGCGTCCGATATCATCTGAAGGAATGGCAGCAAAGAAACAACCGGTTAGTGCTGTAATTTTGCAGAAAACGTCTAATTACTTTTATTACAGGCCGTAAAATTACAAAGAGCTATGCAACCTTCGTCATTCGCATGCAGGGAACGCTATTGAACGCATTCTTGGCATCTTAAAAAGGTTTCCGATTGTGGTGCAGGCGCCCGAGTTCTCGTTGTCTATGCAGTCCAAGGTTGTGCTGGCCTGCTGCGTTCCTCACAACTTCATTCGTATTTCGGCACCGGAACTGCGCAGGTCTGCCCTGACATGCCTTATCCTGCGGGATTCTGCCAAACGCAGCGGAAATCTGCGTTTTGGATCGAGACCTGCAAAAAACCTGCAATTTTGCCAAAGTGCGCTCCGGAGCCAGGATCAGCAATGTGAGACCATCCGCAAAAATCTGCGTCCTTTCCTATTCTAACTGCCCTTTCATGCGAAATTGCAATTGCAATGGTTTGCAAATAAAATTTGATGTAAAATTATAAAGTTTGAATGTTGTTCTGACTTGGCTTTGGTTGATTTATCAATGAACGTTGAATGTAGAGTGATCCCATCTCCTAATCATTTTCATGGTAACATCATGTCACAGATCGAATCGCTCCTCTGACCATTCTTCTCATATACTTTCTCACGATTCTATCGATCACATCCTAAGCATTGATGCCAATCTGGACGTTCAGGTCAGTCTTCCGGTTTATTTACTGTCTTTGTACCTATGTAAACCCTAACCCTATTTTGCGATAGAAGTTTTATTGAAAAATGCAGGAAAGGTCATCATGGATTTTGTGAGCAAATGTCTATCGTTTTCGTGTTGGTTTACCTGCATCATCCTGGCAGCGCTTCTGAAGGTGGGCGAAAACCTGATTTCTAGTTTTTTGACCTAAGCTGCTGGTATTGATGTCAAAAACAACGTTATTGTTTTGGTTGAGGCGCACGAAATCTTCATACACGGATTCCAACAGAAAACCAAGCGAATCCTTCGGGAAACAGTACTCTCCGATTTCTTTCGGCAGTGACTGCTGCTTCCGATTTTTGGCATTTTCTTTGGCTTTCATATCAGACAACTTCGCCAACAGCTCCTGTGAATGAA
>RBZT01000670.1:0-16139 GCA_003693705.1 Polymyxa betae
TTGAAAATTGCGCCGGTTCGGACTTGATCATTTTATTGATCATTGATCAAAAAATTGGTCAAAAAAAGGAGCTTCTCGAATTTGGCGAATTTTCACTATCAGTGTAACGTAAAATCCGCGCGCAAGTTATGTACCAAGTTGGTACGCGTAAAATCCCCTTCAAATTTGGCGAATTTGAATTTTCAGTGTAAACGTAACGTAAAGTCCGCTGGCCAGTATGTCCCTAGTTGCCCGAAACCGATCGAACAAAAATCGGGACCTGTGGTTTTAGAGCGAAATGCTTGATTGCACTCGATCGTTATCACAATTAGCAGGTCGTGGGCTGGCACAATCGACGGAAACCCTAATTTGCAATATTCTTTTTTCGCAATTGCCAAACTCGGTAAATTTTTGCGCAAGGCCGTCGCATTTTTCCAAATCCTCGCACTTTACGAGACATTGGCGATATAAATTGTGCCGAGGCCAGTAAGGTCAATCAGTGGCGCGTTCCGTGACGGTCTCCGTCCTGTCAGGGGTTTCTGAATGTCCCCTGACTGTTGGCACTGTCGACGAAACCCTAATTTGCAATAATGTTATTTCGCACTGGGCCAACTCGGTCAATATTTGAGCAAAGCCGTCGAAATTTTCCGAGTTTTCGCACTTTACGATACGTTGGCGATTCATATTGCACTGAGGCCAGTACGACCAATTGGATGGATTGGATTGGATTTACTAGTTTGTCCAGTACGACCAATTCGTGACGCATTCCGTGACGCTCTCCGTCCTGTCAATTGCTCCAGACTGGCGCCTGACTGGCCAGGAGGCCGATGCGACTTAGCTCGACAGGACGCCAGTCCAGGCGATGACTGGCCAGGAGGCCGAAGAGACTTAGCTCGACTGGAGTACAGTCAAAGGCCTGACAGCACGGTCAAAAATTAGAAACCTTATTGGGAGTTTCTATATGGTTTAAAAAACACATTGTAATCAACCATGTTCTCTAGTATAATATCGTTCCATTTCATACTTTCTTTGAATACATACTTTTTACCATTGTTGTATAAATAAAAAAGAGCTTCGCTCTGCTACATCATTTACAACTGGAGCCATAACTGATTTGATCTATAAGAAGGCAGTGAAGATAGAAGCAATGCAAAGCTAAACAAAACAATAAATAAAGGCAGCAATAAGATTGTTTTATCCCGTCAATTTCGGCAGAAATTTTATCAGTTCATTGCAAACTCAAAAAACAAATCCCCTGCTATCACTTTCAATTGCAAAAAGCTATATGAACTGTTCGATTATTAAGAGGCATCCGTTCATTAATGATACTTCCCATAGTTGTGTAATTAACATCAAACCTGTTCCAGAGCAGCAGTTTGCAGTTCCATGGACATGCATGAGATTCGGCAGTGATTGCAAGATGCTGAAAATCATGAAATGCTGGTCGATCTCTTTGCGAAGATATTTCATGACTTCAGTTGACCAACTCCCTACACGAAATGTCCAAACTCTTGATCCGTTGATGCGTTTACCTACTATTCTGACAAAAATCAAATCATCTATCTATCTTGACAGACTGGGAGTATTCTCGACTTAAGGTCAGTGGTGAAGCTCGAGAATTTTCAAAGGAATTGAAATATTGGGATTAACTATTTTCGTTGAATTGATTGGAAAGCGAAAAAAGAAGCTCGTGCAAAATCAACTGGAGCGTGCGATATTCGAAATCGCGACCTCATGCTTGCAAAGCATGCGTGATAACCAACTACACTAACGCCCCGGATCCGTACACCAAATAAGACAAATCCTGGTGAGGTTGAAAGCTCAATTTATATTTAAACGCCAACTGCGTGGGTAAAACCAACACCGCTGAATTCACCTTTTATTTAACAGATAAAAACACCTGCAGATGATTGGCAAAATTCAGCCATTTGATGAAAGAAAAATTAAGATCTGGAACCAATTTTTTAACTGCGCAGTTTTGTAAAATTTCGCACTTTTTGTCACTGAAGGCTGCGCTTGCTGTGTTTGTCTCCAAATGTTTCAGTCTCTGTCGTTATTCTCTCAATTCACCAACGATGTCGACGGTTCCAGGAGTGAAGGTCCGCGAGGAGATCAAGGACATGACCAGAATTGAGCGCATTGGCGCTCACTCGCACATTCGTGGTCTGGGCCTTGACGATGCCCTCGAGCCTCGCCCAATTTCACAGGGCATGGTCGGGCAATGCCAAGCACGCCGTGCTGCAGGCGTTATCCTACAGCTGATTCAGCAGGGCAAAATTGCTGGACGTGGCATTCTCCTAGCTGGACAGCCAGGTGAATATTTTCTCTTGTTATTTTCTCACTCTTTCTGGATTTTTCTCAGACTTCACATTATTTATTGCTTGACAGCCTCTGATTTTGAAACCAGGAACTGGAAAGACTGCTATTGCCATGGCTATGGCTCAGTCACTTGGTGAATCGACGCCTTTTACTGTTTTAGCGGCCAGTGAAATCTTCTCCATGGAGATGAACAAAACCGAATCCTTGACGCAGGCGTTTCGTCGCTCTATTGGAGTCCGTATCAATGAAGAAACTGAGATTATCGAAGGCGAAGTCGTCGAAATCCAGGTCGACCGTCCCGCTGGTGGTACAACGTCAAAATCCGGCAAGCTTACCTTGAAAACAACGGATATGGAGACGATCTATGACCTCGGCGCCAAGATGATCGAATCATTGACGAAGGAGAAGGTCACTGCTGGCGATGTTATAACCATCGATAAGGCTAGCGGCAAGATTTCACGTATTGGCCGTAGCTTCGCTCGCGCTCATGATTACGATGCAATGGGGCCACAGACACGATTCGTTCAGTGCCCCGAAGGTGAACTGCAGAAGCGCAAAGAGGTATCTTTTACGTACTTTGTCATTTATCTTACTTTCAAAATTCGTTTATAATTTCTCCCCTTCATCTGGTTGAATTTCATGTTTGCTGTTCTAGGTTGTTCATACCGTCTCACTGCATGAAATCGATGTCATCAACTCTCGTGCACAAGGATTCCTTGCTCTTTTTGCTGGTGACACCGGTGAAATTAAGGCAGAAGTTCGTGAACAAATTGACACTAAGGTTGCCGAATGGCGAGAGGAAGGAAAGGTATCTCGCATTCATTCGGCATTTCTGCTAACACTTTCTATTTATTCTCAGCTTCGCCGTTAAATGCTTTTTGGGGGGTTCATTTGTAATCTAATTTGATTCTAGGCGGAAATTGTTCCTGGTGTGCTCTTCATTGACGAGGTTCACATGCTCGACATCGAATGTTTTTCCTTCCTGAATCGCGCTCTGGAATCTGACATGGCTCCTATTCTCATCATGGCGACCAACCGTGGGATTACCAAGATTCGTGGTACTGATTACGAAAGGTATCGCCCCAGTCTTTGAATTGCCTTTCGCGGTTTTGTATTTTTGCTTTTTTTTTCTTTTGATGGCAACTTCTGCTATATAGCTAATTGGTATTTCACAGCCCTCACGGCATCCCTATCGATTTACTGGATCGCATGTTGATCATCTCTACAACGCCTTATTCTGACGAAGAGGTTTCTCACATTCTGAAGATTCGCGCTGAAGAAGAAGATGTCGAACTTACTGACGGGGCGCTGGATCTTCTCAAGAGAATTGGAATGGAAACAACATTACGTTATGCCATCCATCTAATCACAGCATCTTCGTTGGTTGCAATGAAGCGCAAGGCGACGGAAGTTGATGTTGAAGATGTTAAGAAGGTTTATTCTCTTTTCATTGACGTCAAGCGGTCGACGAAATTCCTGGAGGATTACCAACACGAATTTATGTTCGGCCAAAGCAACAGCGATACTGTCATGTCCACCTAAACCTAAATAACCAGTCACATCTGATGTATTCATTGAGAAGTTAATTTATCGGTTGCTAAGGTTATACCATCTGACTTTTGCTAGCGAGTACTTAGCGAAGATGTTTACTTCGATTAGACCCCATATATGTCGTTGATGTAGTTTGCATTAATGGCGAGTCACCACAGCGCTGTCGAAAATGAAAGTAGCGCTTTGTCAGCGAATAACGTGAAACCAGCATCTCCGTATTATCTTTGTATTATACAATTACCATAGATGAGCATTCCACTTGTTGTGCTCTGGGCTATTCGTGCCGCGATTGTGCGATTAGAGTCTGACGAATGGGTTGAAACCTGACCTCACAAATTTCAGTGGAAGCTTTGCGAGCGTTTGGTGACGCTTCCACGAGCAAACGTTCACCTTGTTCAACCCATGATATCAACGGTTCCGCCTTGCAGCTGGGATCTGGGTTCGTCACCTTCGGTCGTTTGGGTCCAGCAAAGGTTTCCCAATGTCACGGATGCCCACGATTACAGCCGGCCTCTCTATGGGCTACGTCATACTGATCAGCCCCTGTTTGTGTTTTGTGACTTGGAAAGGGTTCCGTCCTGGGCTGTCGCTGACCTGTCGCTCTTGATTTCTTTCTCTATTCGCATCGACTTCACTCCGACCATGATCGGCTTCAGCTGTAAACCATACGACGATGGCCGGACCGATATGTATCGATGGATGGCACTCTGGCTTCCGTTCTCGTTTATGGCCGTCACGACTGTGTTCTATTTCTATGTGGAGTACGACCGCGGGTTGTTTCACAAGCTGTTGGAGTTGGAAGAAGGCTTTCAAGCAAACCGCATCTTTGCGCTGCTGTTGTTCCCAGCGTTGGTCGGATTCACGTTCTTACAGACTGGGTTGGTTGCCTGCTTTTGCAGTCGCAGGCGGATCAGCCGAGTATGCGGCGCTCTCACAACATTATCGCTTCTCTTTTTTGCAAGCACAGCCTGTTCTGTTGCAGATAGCATCTACTTGATGAGACAAACACATTCGTTTGTGAAAGTGGTAACTCTACACGAGATATTGTCAGTCACAAGTCACTTTGGGCTTTCTCTCTCCTATCTAATCTTCAGCGCTTTGAACTAAATTATTTGAATATATAACTGTTTTAATATTCTCTTGAGCTGGTCTCCCAATCAGCTCATAGCAACTATGTTACTGCTTAGGATGCAACACGAACTTCTGCAAACTTCTCTGATTGGAAGGGAATTTGCTTAGTTTCACAGAATTCTAAAAGTTGGCAAGAAACGGGCAGAAGCAAGTTAAATTGATGAGCAGATCTGAAATACAGACTAATTCTGGCGGTGCAACTGTAAATAAAAAAGAATTCCTAAAAAATCCGATTCAATGAAAACGATCGAAAGCTCCAAGTTTAGGTGGTTGACAAGAACAACTGCATTGGTGTCAGGAAGGAGTCTACTTTCAAATTCATGTGTGTACCTAAATATAATCCTTGATTGAAGCGCTCATCCTAGACCAGAAGCAGAGCGTGCTTTGAACAAATGACCATCATAACGATGAATAAGAGCATGCAGAGAATAGAATAGGCAACATCAACCATCGGCTTCGTTTATTCCGGGACAATCAAGATTACAAAAACTTATACAATGAAGGAAACAGGGGCATTCGGTCAAATCTAATGAATAAGACGAGCGGTAGTAGAATCGTGGAAAGATACCAGCAGGTAGGATGGACAACACAACAAGAAATAGCATGGGCCATGGTCAGCTAGAATAAGACATCACAGCCTTGAATAATGATACCAGCATCGATGAGCTGCTAGAAAGAATGATGCACGACAGCATACTTACCTTGTCGAGATATCACACAAAGTTCGGGAAAATAGAAAATCAAAAACCTTTCGTGCAGCTTCCACTGATTCTTATCGAGACAATACACAAAACGAAGACAGTATCCACCCATTTAGCTCTTAGCTTGGTCGGAGTTCATCTGAGATGTGCGCTTTGAGATCGAGAATTACGCCAATTAGGGCAGAAGTCCAATCGCAGCGGTTGTACTTATAAATAGTTAACTTTCAAGAGTTGCGGATCGTCATGAAACAGTTCCGGCCAAGAAACTTGACATGTTCTGAATGAATTTGTCATCGTCGTCATTCACCATATCCATATTCAAATCCCTAAACTCAGGGACATTCATATGAGCGCACTCGTCGATAATCTTGTTGGCGAGTTCAATTTCCCGTTTTAGCGCCTCCAGATGCTGTACAAATAATTGCCCAGCATTAGTGCTTATTGTCTGAGAATCTTCGGAGGGAGTCGCCGCCGGATGATCATTGATGCTTAGCGGAGACTCGGCCTGTAACGCCTTAGAGCACGGTTCAACTTGAGAGACAGGGGATTTAGCTTGAGATGAAGCCATAACCGGGGAGGTAGACGCCGGTTTTGTGGGATTCGTTTCGGACGGCTTTGTGGGCATGGTTTCAGCAGTTTTTGCAGGCGATGATTCGGCGAGAGACTTTTCCAATCTGGCTCGGATTCCAAGAGGCTGTCCAGCACGTTTGGCTCTTGTGATAGCAGTAGTGATTAACTCGCCGGTAGGCACCTGTGAGCTGGCAGCAACTTTAGCTTGCTTCCTGGCCAATACCAATTCCCGCTGGCGATTCTTCAGGTCGACCGCCCTCTTTCTATTCAGGCCTTTTTCCTTGGCGCCTTGATCGTCGCTGCTCCCAGCATTATCATTCGCTTTCTTCTCTCGCATAATCTGATCGAATGACTTGATGACGATTTTATCTGCTGAGTTTGTCTTGACTTCTGGCTGGCCAGTTGTTTTCTTGACATCTTGAGCATTGGCAGCCTTCTTCTTCATAGAAGCGAACAGCTTTGCCCGCATCAGCTCTTCGTCCTGATCATGTTGTTCGGTCATATTGACGACGACTACGACTATGGTGGATGGGACGACCCTCCCAACACGATTACATTCACAGATATTTGCGCACTTTTTTACGATCGCACTTTTATCGAAAATCGTAAAAAACAATCTCTGAAAGTCATCTGCCAAACAGCTTGATTGCTGTTGTCGGCTGATCGCCAACAAACATCGACCGAGATGCTATGGCGGACTGAAAGTTTCTTCCGATGATTTATTTTTCTCTGCAATTCCTGAAGATTAAAGGATCCGTATGCCCTGCGTCTTGCTTCTATGTTGACGCCACTCCTGCCAAAATTCGCGCTAGACGCTCCATATGGTCATCATCGAAGACCTGCTGCTGGCGAACGGGCGGAACTGGAGTACAATGCATCAGGACAAGACCAGGTGAGGCTGTCAACCCGTATCTGGGATCGACCCGGCATCCGTTTCTCAGGAATGCTTGATCGTTTGCTGTTAGATATAAAGATATGGCTAACGACCAGGTCCAGGGTGATGTGGAACTCGAATCTTTGACAACCACCAAGTCGTCGAGGGCAACGAAATCCTGCTGGAGAGGCACGTCTAGGCGGATTTGATACACTTCTGACGACTTCAGGCCGGTGACTAACTGGCATGTCCTCCATGAAACGCTTTCCGCGTCCTGAGGCCAGTTAAAATGATGAACTGAAATGTTTTTCATTCTGTAATCAAAAAGGAACAGTTGTTTAGATGGAATTGTCTAAAGCTCTGCAATCTGCAAAGATCGTTTTCGATCGTTGCCAGCTATAAATCTGACAAAAAAGTCGTATACCCAGAATTGCACTAGAAGGGATTCGGTTGTATGCTGCCCTATTTGCTGGAACAGGACTGATCCGACTTTCACAGATTGATGATATTGTACGCCAATCCAGCGTCGCGACATCGAATCGGATCGCCCGCCCCAAAACGCGCCTCGAAAAGCTTCAATGGCGCCATAACCCTATTATACCCGATCAGAAATGGCTCGATCGCAATTCCTCAAAGAGCTAAACGAAAAGCCCAACCTGATATCCTCCATGCTGCGGGTCTGAAGCCGACCTGTATAACTCAGAAAGACAACTCGAATGGTTTGTGGTGAACATACCCGGAGCTGATCATGTTAGCGATTCCGACCTGTTCAGCGATGCTGTTGCCATCTTGATCGAGAAAGTTCACTAACGAAACATCCCATGCGAACTGAGTGGAATTCGCTATCGATAACAGGCGCCACGTTGATTGCTCGATCTGATTGCAGAGCGTCGTACCTGATGCCAAAAATGATAGCAGCGGCAGTAATGGCAGCCAGCTCCTGATCATGCTGGTGAGTTTGATCCAGAGTTTGGCTCTTGACTGAGAATTGTAATCAGTTTCGGATCATATTAAGAAGGTGAGTCATGCCCATCAAATGAGTTTGCATTCCAGATTCGCAGTGCATTCTATGCCGGTTTCTTTCCAATGGAACACAATATGGAAGTAATACATACCAATCATATTTCTATTATGGAAACTCAGGGCGATTAGAAGATAAACGTTCGTAAACTGCGAGCAAGACCTTGAGAAGAACTTGCCCTAGATCGACAAAAATGTTTGCGTTCAGATGCGTATAAAACGATGCGATAGAATTAAAATAAAACGATCCAGTCGTCGTTAATCAGATGAGTCAGGCGAAAGCAACAAAAAAGAAATCGTTTAATGTCCTTGACAAGATGGCTGTTATATGGCAGGCGAACAAACTACTTGTTTCCGAGCCTTACTGGGCAATGAGCCCCCCTGAGATCCTGAGATCCTGAACCTCAGCACTCCACAAAAAATCTGCAATCCTTTCCACAACGATTGCAAACAAGTCCGCCACGGAATCCTGCTGCAGAAGCGGCCAAAAGGGCCAAGTCTTATTCTCGCATTCGCCCGAGTTATTGTGGCTTTTCTAGGCCTTGTGTTGTCATCTCGAGATGCCGGTTATCAGCGTGGGCCGAGATAAGCTGTTCGAATGCTTGGGCAGGACATTCAGTAAGGAGGTGTTTCGATTTTCGAATAATGGCATCCTAACTTGTGGCCAGCTCAAGAGGAATTCGAGCACCTATGCTTTGAGTTTGGTATCGAATTAGATGATGTGGTAAGTTGCAATTATTCTCGGATTTTGATTTTTAGAAGTCTGTTTTTCATTGCTTGAGATTTCGATTTTGTTTCCTGTTGTTGACGCTGAGATCTGTTTAGACGTCAGAAGCCGAGATGGTGGAGAAGATGAAAGGCGCCCAAGCCGCCAAAGGTCTCTCGACAGAGGTCATCTATAAAATCGATATCCCTGCCAACCGATACGATCTTCTTTGTCTTGAAGGACTGTCTCGGGCTTTAAGAGTGGGCTCACCCTACCACCCCAAAACCTTACCATGTTCTCACTATCGTTCGTTATTAGGTCTTTCTTAAAGCTCAAGACCCGCCGACCTATATCGTTTCGGGATCGCCGTCTATCGTCGTCGATGTCACTCCTTCCACGAAGCAGATCCGTCCGATCGTCGTCTGTGCTGTTCTTCGAGGCGTGACGTTCACTCCTCAGTCGTATAAGTCCTTCATCGATCTCCAGGTAATGTTCAATTTCTCGCTTGCTTTGTTCCATTTTTTGAATCGTTTTTGTTTTACTATTTGTTCATGGCTGATAATCCTGATCAATGCTTTAGTCTGTTTTGTATTTCTCGCTTTGTATTGATTTCGAACCTTCATATACACCTCATCTACTGGTTTTGCAATTTATCGTGTCAATGCCATTTACTTTTCCGCTTTTTTGAGGTTTGGAATAATTACCGGAACGACAGTCAGAGCAAACCGATTGTTTGCTGGTGTTGATGAACCTTTCGTCTGATTTTCTGTCATAGGACAAGTTGCACCAGAACATCTGTCGTGAACGCCGGTTAGTAGCCATTGGAACGCACGATCTCGACACTATTCGGGGCCCTTTCCGCTACGATGCCCTTCCTGGCGATGCATTCCGATTCCAGGCATTGAAAGAGGATCGTGTCATGACCTGCAACGAACTCTACGACAGCTATCGTAATCGAGCTCAATGCGAAGTTCGGAAGTATCTGCCTCTCATTGAATCTTCTCCCGTCTATCCGGTACCGCCACTTGTTGCTGTCGATTACGAATGAATTTCAAACTTCTCTCCTTTAGGTCATCTTTGATGCCGATAATCGGGTGTTGTCGGCACCGCCGATTATCAATTCAGATCATTCCAAGATCCGATTGGAGACGAAGAATGTCTTCATCGAGTGCACGGCTACCGATTTAACGAAAGCCCATATTGTGTTAAACACAGTGGTACGTTGTTCTGTCATCTCATATCGTCATATTTTACACAATTCCTTTTTCAAACCTTCTTCTTTGTTGTGCTCTGTTTCTTAGCTGTATTGGCGTTATAGTGCATATCCTTGATTTGCCACTGCGACTCAAATCAATTTGTTGTGTTTCAGGTTTGTATGTTCTCTCAATACACATCGCCACAAAAATTCGTTTGCGAGCCCGTCACTATCCGATACCCAGACGGTACGTCGTGCGTCACCCCCGACTTGTCGACAGTATGTGCAGATCACAAGACATTAGTGTTGCATTGTTCTGAGCTTCGGTTACCAGGTACATTTTGAGACTACTGCTTCTTACATCAATTCTGGAATTGGTACCAATATCCCGGCCTGCGATATGATCAGCCTTCTTCATCGAATGCAAATCAATGTGCGTTTACTGTCTTCCCTTTTGAGCAAAAAGTTAATCATAATTGATTCAGGCATCGTTGATTGGCAATGACAAGATCTCATGCGAAGTCCCACCCACCCGATCCGATATTCTTCACGCTTGTGATCTTCTGGGTAATGAATTCTTCTGCTTTGGTTTCGAAGTTTTCACGGTGATGCAGAGGATGTCGCCATCGCTTACGGATATAATAAGATTGAGCGAACGGTTCCGAAATGCTACACGATCGCCAAGCAGCTTCCGATCGGATCACTCTCCGATCTGATTCGTGAAGGAGTTGCTCAGGCTGGATTCAACGAGGTTTGTCCGTTATCATTTCGAGTTAAAAACGCCAAACACGTTTGCTCAGGTGCTTACCTGGGCTCTGGTTTCGCGCCCAGAGACCTACGATTTCATGCTACAACCGGATCGCGAGGATGCCGTTGCTGTTTCCAATGCGAAGACCGCCGAGTTCCAGATTGTTCGAATTTCGTTGCTTCCAGGTCCGTTTCTGTTTCTTATTAATGTCATCGTCGTACTGATTGCTGATAGGCATCTTGAAAACGTTGGCGCATAATCGTGCTTCTGTACAGCTTCCAATTCGGTTATTCGAACTCTCAGATGTTGCCATTTTGGATCCAACGCACGCTGTTGGTGCTCGAAATGATCGTCGTCTCGGTGCGGTGTATTGTGCTCGCTCTGCCGGATTCGAAGTCATTCATGGTCTTCTTGATCGTGTCATGACCTTAAACAATGTTCGCCACAGCGACAGGTTCGTCTGTTTTTTATCTGTCAAAACTTGTGCTAATCATTGTCTGTTAGTTTGGAAGAGCCGACGAATGGCAAGCCCCCGATTGGTCACTACTGCATTCGACAATCGTCGAATCCATCTTTCTTGCCGAACCTACGAGCTGATGTTATGTTTCAGTCCGGTCGTGACGAAAAGTATTGAGATTGCTTGCATAATCTACTCTTTTGTGATTTGGGATAATTAGGATGGTTTGCTTGGGAACAATGGGCGTGCTTCATCCCCAGGTCCTTGAGAATTTCGGCATTGATTCGCCATGCTCCGCTTTGGAGATCACCATCGAGCCTCTACTGATCGCTGGGCGCCCTGTTGCCAGCTCTTAAGGATTGCATATTGTGAGAAAAAATATACGCTAAATAAATTGTCTGAAACAACAGATCATCAGATGCAACGTTTATCTTCATCGAATTTTTGTCTCTGACATACCTTCTGTTTCATATAAACCATTCTACCAGCCCTCAACCATCTTTCCGACGCGTATCGTTTTCTCGCAATGAAATGATGGTGAGGGTGGGCGCTGCCTCTATTGCAGTGATGCAGTGTCAGTACGAGGTTCATTGCTGTCCCATTCAGCGATGCTGCTCAGGAGATCATTGCCTTTCCTAATCGCTGTCTTGTTCCTCAAGCTGACCTCGGCTCTTGTTCCAGTTAGTCGTCATGTGACAGTTCAGGTCGCTCCCGGCAACGACGTCGATATTCAACTATTGCCATATGACAGGCAATCGCTGACGATCTTGAAGACGACCATCGAGATTCTTCCATCAACTGGGCAATTGTTCCAGTTATCACAGGTCTATGCTGTGCATGGATATGATCCCAAGGTCGGGTCGCAGATAACCGCCAATGGAACCGATGTCTACTCGCTGGCGTCAAATCGTGTCATATTTCGAGCTCCATTAGGGTTTTCTAGGACGACCATGAAATATTCAGCTACGAATTCCAATGGTAAATCATCGTATTATGGAATCGTCTATATCACTGTCGATGGGGTTGCTGTACAAAGCGATTTCACTGTTGATAGCGAAGGCTGGCTCGTTGTCTATGATTCTGTTAGCAATCCTTCATGGTCAGCCACAAGCGTAGGTTCGTACTTTCAGAATCGCATCTCGAATCAGACTAAGGATTTCCGAAGGCCATTTGAATCACTACATATATTCGACTTCGATTCCATACGTTCTAAATTCTGCTAATCGAGCTCGATGGTCTTTCCAGGCGCCTTCCAAATTTTAGTACGTTAATGCTGTATCAATATATTGTTGATTAACTCTAATGAAAGTGGGAATTTTGCTCGGGCGTATAATGGATATTTTCAGTTCTGGCTGACGAGTTTCGCTGGAGATTTCACAGCAAATGTTCGACCAAATCCGAAACGATTCTTGGAGTTAACCTGTGCTGTCTGTGGCAATGGAGCTGGTATCTCGCTCGTGCAGAGGAACATCACCTATCTAGGTGATACCAGATTCTTCAAATTTCAGCTGAACGAGCTTGGAATCAACCAATGGCTGATAGATCCCAAAGACGTATTTCAAACAGTAGGACGCTCATTTGGAAGCATGACGATTTCTGATTCTTTGTTCAGACGTGGTCGTCGCCCACCTACTACGAATTCTTTCAGGTGCTGTCGAATCTGAGCAAGATTGCGATCTACCCGGATTCGACGTATGGTCAGGAGTCGGTCGCCTTGGACAACGTTCAACTCATCCTTGGTCTCAGTAAGTCTAGAAATGCAGCAAGTTTTTGCCTATCATTGATGTGTACTTAGATGATTTGAATGTTACTGCTTATCCTTAATCTAAGTCATTAAATACAGAATGGACCAGAAAGTTTTAAACCAATTTCAAGCGAGGGAACTGAATGCTTTAAAATCAGGCTTTTGAAGCTCCTTTGGAGTTGATTCCTCATTTCTAGCTCTGCCCTACCAGTACCAGAGACGTATTGTTGAAATGTATGCTATCAAGCCGGCTTTAACGCCGCAGACAAGTAATCACGAGTTTGGGAGGCAAATCTGCAAACTGTTGCGAGCTCAGCGCATACGAACATTGAAAGGTTTGGCTGAGATACCGAGATGGGTGCATTCTGTTTAGCAAGAGACCTCATTCTGAAAGTGCTTGACCTTCTGCTTTTTCATGCTTAGCAAGGTAAGATTCTCTGGTTTGGATTTTGAAAACATCAGTGAATCAGAGAGGATTGCTGCCATCGCAATCTGTTCTGATCCATCTATTTCAAGTATGTGGAGCCAGGTTCGCCGAGATCTCCAATCGTCGCCAGCTGTATTTCTGCACCAGGCCCCGGGATAATGGACACGACCCGGGTTTCGAGGCAGAACTGCTGAGATTTATAATGGAGCCAAGCCTTCAGCCGAAAGCTCTTTTCGTATCATGATGACCACTCTGTTGCTTTCTATCAATCCTTCTCCTATTGGTTCAGATCCCCTGTAGTTGCTTCAAGTTGATGATATCGTGTGTTTGAAAAAAGGGATATTCATATTGGAAATTCTGGCACAATAGTTTCGCGTTGTCTCCAAAACAAATTGACGATCGAGTTCAATCAATCACTTGAATATCTGTGCCGCATCTCAACGGATTCGATCAGCTTTAAAGACAGCATTCCTATTGGCAGCACCTCTTGCTCTTTGAAATGCCAAACTTCATATCTTGCCAATAATTCAATATATATTTGCCAGTTTTTCCTTTATTGCCTTTGCAACAAAATGAATCTGAAAAGTTGCAGGTGATTAGCTCCTGATTTCCTGATTGCAACCCTGAACCTCGAGAACATTGGCTTGAAGGATCACAATGAAATCAAAGGAACGCAGGTCAGCATGCGATAAGAAATAAGCAAACATGAATTTGTGTCTAATAACATTTTCGACTTCATCGTGAGGGTTTGCCTTCGACAGATGCCAATATGACATCATCAAGGTTGCAATTGGAGTCACCTCGATTCCTGCAAGATGACAATACAAATTTACTCGGCTTCGAACAGGAAGCATCAAAGCAGGCGATACCACAAAACGGAACTATTGCTGGGCATCCTGTAGGGGATTCCTATGCAAGAATATCTGTAAGAAATTCTCTGAGATTGCAAGTTCTTCTTCCGGTAAAAGCCAGTACTGCTGGGAGCGCATCACATACCTGAAGCTGATCACTACAAAACAAACCATCATTTGAAAGTTCCCTTTTTTTTCTCGTAAAAATGCATGTCTGATTGTTTCTTCAGAAGATGTTTCTCATATGGTATAATACTCCGTCGTACTGCTCCCCATCGTCATAGTCGCTGCCAGCGCCGATCTCTCTAACAACCACAGCAGGCGGTGTCGGCGGACGCAATCGTCCTGGATCTGGGCCAGCAACAGGATCATCTCCACGAGGCAACAACCGTTGACTAACTGCCTGGCTGGGAGGTCATACCCGCCCTGGTCGTCGATCTGTTTATGACCTTCGTTCGTGCCGTCATCGTTTGCGGACGTGATGATCTCTCGGCATTATGTTTGATGCCGACGAGCTTGGTCCCGGAATCTCCTAAGTACATTGCATTCGGGGATTGGCTGATCTCTGCCGACTCCGGGCCATGCTCTGTCAGTCAGATTCACGGACGCGGTTGTCGCTCTGGTACTGGCCCGGAGCATGGTTGCTCTCGATCGATTGATCCAAAATTGCAGACAAAGTCAAAATCTGACAAAACCCGTTATTTTAGGTGTAAATTTTCAATCAGGTTTTGCGGGGAATCTGAAGAGACCGTGACGGCGATTGTCTGTGTACAATGTTATTGGAGCACAGTACAGCTCATAGTACTGCTACTGATACCGGTGGGCGTGTACGGCGCCAGCCTCCAGGACCATTTTGATCTCGAGATTCAGCTTGAAGATTTCGGCCATGACGGGCAGGGATTGATGATTAATGTTCGGGGTCTGCTGCCGTTCGTACTGGACTCGTTCATACCGGTGTCGTTCTCGCATTTGCTCTCGATATTGGTATCGACGGGATGTTTTCTGATAACAAGTCGATCTGGTGATATTCTGACATGTTTTATAATGGAATGGATTTTATCAGCATGTCGTATAATGCTATGTAAATATCAAGGTGGCATCAATAGACTACACTTTTATTATGATACAAATTCTGATCACTCTCATGATACGATTTCTACGAGATCTATACACTTTTCTGCCCATATATTTCATATCTACATAATACTAACAGACATTATCTCTCTTATCTACATTCTATTCGCATTGATATCTGTTCATCAATCAAATTCATGCAGAAATACAATCCACTGTCTTCAAATTAGGCTTTTAGGGTTTCCATTTTCCACTTCGGTATTCTCAACATACCACCACCATGATCATGGCCAGTCTCTTCCTGGGCGTATTGTTACTGTTCAAACGGGGCCAGCAATCTGGCAGACCCCATGACCCCGCATGGGGGGCCACCACGGATATAGATCGTGTATTGCGCCACTTTGACTCTTAGTGCGGTGCACAGGACGGAGTCCGTGGCTCTCCAACATAATTTGAAGAGTTTCAGCCCAACGGCGGGCTTATTAGCGACATAGTACTGTAGGGTAACATAGTACTGTAGGGTTTGCCACTTGTTGGCCCAATCGTTTAGAGCAAGTGCACCGCGCACAATTATCATTATCTTCAAATATTAAATTTTGAAAACATAAAGATAAGGATTTGTGCGGGTTCCCCCACCGGATCACAAATACATTAAAAATGGATCAGTGGCAATCCTATCTGGATAGTTAAATGAGCGACGACAGTGACAGCGATGATAGTGACAGCGATGACCAGCTGCTGCTTCTCATGCTTGATGAGTCTACCAGTGAAGAATCTGATGTCGAAACTGAT